>JAECUM010009755.1:0-44919 GCA_016617855.1 Megalonaias nervosa | reverse complement strand
CGACATGTTGGATTTGATCTGACAAACAGATTTTGTAAGAGATATAATTCGAGTAGAGCAGCCTCAGGTTATACTGGTATAGAAAATAAAATAATAAGCGATTGTATTAAAAAAGTTAGATATCATATATCGCCAAAATATGGGTCAGTTTGGTTATTCGCGGCTGAAAATGATGTGAGAATAGCGGGTTGGGCAGATGATGTGATGATATTTATTGATAATATGGTTGATATTTTATTTGATAACGATATTTCTAAAGCTATAAATATTTGTTTAAAACAATAAAAATAATAGTCCTTAAGGACTGTTTGAAGATGATTATATACATATGATTATATCTTAATTACGGACAGCACAGTTTAACCCCATGTGACACTTGCTATCAAGTAATATGTGCTATCATGATTATATAACGAGAATTTAACTCTACCAGATACTTTACGACGACACTCAAATAATTCTTTCATCGCTATCTTACTGAGAAGATACTTACTACCTTTTGCAAAAACCTTTGACCTGTCCAAGTCTATACTAATTTTTGTGTACTGCTGCATGCTGATTGGATTATGTAAATTATTATATTTCAATGCAAGCTCGTCTCGTAAACTTTCGAGATAACTAAAGTATTTGCTGTCATCTGATTTAATAAGGGATAGTTTGATTCTGTCAAGTTTACTAAAACAAATACCTGAAATTTCATCATAAAATTCAAATGATAATTGTTGGCTATTGACCATTATTTTTTTTTATTTTGCTATTAACTCCATCTGCTAATGTTAAATTTTCAAACATTATTTCTAATGTTTAGACAAAATTAATTGTATCATGTCCAATCGCTAGAGTCTTAATTCCATCGCTGCAATATCTTTTATCATCAAAATTACTTAGTCCACGTTTTATAATCGTATCTGTTTCAAGTTTATGACGATTTGTTCTTATGACATTAGTTTTGATAAATTGACGCTATTGTTTAGCGCTGCTTTAAAATCGTTAAAATTCATCATCTTTTTCACATATCCTCCAGGAATACCTTTAGCTTTCTTTGTAAGTTTATTGTCATCTAATATAACAGCATACATTTTGCTTCTTAAGCCAATAAACTCTCTCACTGGCATAAACATAACCTCATCTTTCATTTTCCCAATAACTTTCTTATTTGAGTTATCTTGAAATCCACTACACGCTGGATAATCTGATAAATCGAACAGACTTTTATTATTGTAAATATCCTCATAGACATCTTCACATTTTATATTATAAACTAGCGAGTCCGTATCAGTAAATAGCAACTCCGAATTTGGCCATTGCTTTTTGGTAAAATTGTAGTGAAAATTGTACATCAGCCACTTCGATATATCAAGTACAGCTGCACCAACATAAATCGGTTTATTTAACTTTAAATTTGTCTTTCGTCGTTGTATTGCAACAAGATTTTCATTAAATATTTTCATACTAACAAAACCATCGGGGCCCCTGAGTGGCCGAGTGGTCTAAAGCGCTGATCGTTACGGATCACTGCCATCTCACCTCTGTCTGCGTGAGTTCGAGTCCAGGCTCGGCTAACGTGGGTACGTGAGAAAGCCTGCCAGTAGCTTCTCGTGGGTCGGTGGTTCTTCCCGGGGTTTTCCAGGGTTCTTCCTCAACCATTAATACTGGCCGCCATGTATAGCCTATCTTGTGCTGAAAAATGGCGTTAAACCCTATAACAACAACAACAACAACAACAAAACCATCATCGTTAACTAATTTATTTCTGCGACTAATATCATTGACAATTTCTATAGAAACCCTCCTTCGAATATTTTCCATCGTCTTGCCGAACACCGAGTTATTCATTAACTTGAAAAAGTTTTTCTCAAAGTCGGTCTTAGCCACAGCACGACGTTTTGTATTTAGATCAATATAATTTGCCATCCACTTCGACTGATTAAACTTTAGCACGTGGTGGACCTTTCTAAGAATTAGTCCAGCATCTACTGCTTGTTTTAAATTTTTGTAGTGCATAACATAATTTCTTTTATCTAACAAATTTGGAACTAACTTATTAACAATCGAATTTTTTGATGTCGTTGTTGCTCGTTGTTCAGGCGATAATAAACTATAATCAATTATCATTGACTCTGCACAAAACGGATAATCATTATGTAGATCGTGTAGCAAACTAGGATAATCTAGGTCAACTTCAACAAAATATGAGATATCTGAAAAATCGATGTTAATTTTTCTAGGTAAATCTTTTTCAGTTTCTTTAAGAAATTGATCTGGAGTTATCCAATGAAATCCACCGTGTGGCATTGGCTCTGACATGGTCCAGCCATACAAATTCACACAATCTAGATAAATAATGTAACTCGACGGGAGATTTTTATCGTAATTTTTCAGATATTTGTTATTAGCGGCTGCATATTTCTTTGTTATGACGCTAATTCCACCTCTGATACCTTTTTCAATAAAGTTAAACATATCAACATCTGTCAGGAGATCTAATTCTATTTTACTCGTTTTTAGTAGAGCGTCCCAAGACAACCCTGGAGCGGAATAATACCAGCAGGGATCTAATCCATAATTTGTATGACTAACCTGACGAAAACTTTCGAAAACATCTGCTAGCAATAATACATCTGTTTTCAAATATAGATAGTGATAATCAACAAATGTTTTACAATCAAATTTATTCCAAATATCTTGTGCATATTTATATTCATCATATGTGATATTTTCGTTTTTGAGTTGCGAGTAAAATTTATCTTTGTCAGGCAGAGAAGTTTCATCAAATCTGCTCCAGTCGTTGAGGTACTCGTACGGAAAGATACCTTTTTTTGTCAAATCGATATAATTTTTACCGAAGCAACTTTTTAGGTTAGCGAAATTACTGCCGGCGCTTGTAGCACTGTTGACAAGCTCATCTAATGATGCTGCCATAAATTGCAGGCTGTCAATAAAGCGTAATTTGCCGAGCGTCACTGACATATACTTTTCAGAATTATTTGGAATACATTTTATTACGTTATTTAGTTTTAGTTTAGCTTTAATATTTTCATCACCAAAAGCTTCTACAATGATATGACTGTCATAACCGCGAAAGTTATGTAAAACTACAGGAATAAAATCTGCAGCATGAAATTTTAAATTGCAACTGTTATGAGCTGCCCCACGATATTGGCCGGTCAAATGACAATGATCTCGCACCTTGGAATCGTCAAGTAACTTTTCACAAATATGACAATCAACTGCTTTATCGAAATCGAGTTGTTGTTTAGACGTTATTTTCATCGGAGCTGTTTTAAATAATTTGTTAGAAATTTTATTAACCTCGTCTATTAAATTTTTTAGTAACCACACGGCTGGATTTTCACCTCTACATAACTTTATCGGAGATGAAAATTTATCACTGGCGCAACAAACTACTTTATAAGCTACTCCACAAGGAATATGCTGTTGTATTTTTCTAGTACTGGATTTATTCGGATTATTTTTTATAATTTTAGCAAACATATTTCCTAAAAATCCTCCTACTATTTTTCTTCTATAAACTTTTTTCTGTTTCATTATATCTGAGGTTGTATAATTTTGTTGTCAAATCTTTCGGAAAATATGTTTACTATTGCTCGCGCCTATGCAACGCGCCTACGTAACGCGTAGGTGTAAATAATAAGTAACAATTTCATTATTAAAATCTAACTGTCTTCCTGATTGATCTGTCAACCGTATATTAACTTCAGTTAATTGATTTTCAACATTTAGCGGAAAATAAATAATTTTACGAGGAATAATTTGCATGAGATAACCAGGTGGAACGTCTGGTGAAAAACTGTATATCGTCTGACCTTTGCTGCCTTCAGCTGAATAAGAACCAGATGCAATAGAGCAATTTATCAGTATTGTGTTTACATCAGTTATATTTACCGGATTTTCACCGTCAAAAGTTATAGGATTACTAAAAGAAATATAATTTACATGATCAAATCCTATTAGTGGCGCGATGTTTGTTGGTGATAAAAGACTAAATATTATATTTTTTAATATCATTCTAGCGCGTAACGTATTATAATTTGGTATAAGCTCAAAACTATCAGCGTTTATACCATTTTTTTTTATTAATTCTTTTACTATTTTATTTAAATCAGTTATGTTGTAGGCTCCTTGTGGAATTTTAATTGATATCCACTTATCATGTATTAGAGCATCTGCATTATGAGTATTAAGAATTGCAAATTCATCATTTACCCCAGTTTTCACATTAGCTATAGAATTCCAACAAGTGCAAGAAATAAGTCCAATTTCATATTGTTTGTCACGATCTAGTTCTATTGGTGGAGAATACTTAACCGAAAAATTTGCGCTATCTTTTTTATGGCTAGAGTCCAGTAATAACGTTGTTGATATTTTTTATAAAAATGTTAGATAAAAAAAAAAACATTTTATTTAATTCTAAAGTTTGTCTGAGCGTGAAAAAATACTAATATTTTTTTTTATTTATTAAAATCAGTGAATTTGTTAGAGTTTCTCTGTTTTATTTTCTAACGCGCCTACGCAACGCGTAGGTGTAAATAATAAGTAACAATTTCATTATTAAAATCTAACTGTCTTCCAGACTGATCTGTCAACTGCATATATACTTCTGTTATTTGATTTTCAACATTTAGCGGATAATAAATAATATGACGTGGACTAATTTGCATAAGAGATCCTGGTGGAACTTCTGGTGAAAAACTGTATATTGTTTGACCTTTGCTGCCTTTAGCTGAATAAGAACCAGATGCGATGGAGCAATTTATCAGTATTGTGTTTACTTCAGTTATATTTACTGGCAGTTGGCCGTCATACGTTTCGGGATTATCACGATCAAGAGCAGAATATACATAATTATAAAATCCTATCAGTGGTGCGATACTTGTTTGCGATACAAGACTAACTGTTATATCTTTTAATTTCATTCTTGCGCGTAACGTATTATAATTTGGTGTAAGCTCAAAATTATCAGCTATACCTTTATTTTTTGTTATAAGTTCTTTAATTATTTTATTTAGATCAGTAATTATTATAGGCTCCTTGTGGAATTTTAATTGTTTTCCACGCGACAAATGGTGAAGTACGTATAGGAACACTAAATGAAAATTCATCGTTTACTCCAGTTTTTACGTTAGCCATAGCATTCCAACAAGTGCAGGAAATTAGTCCAATTTCATACTGTTTTTCACGATCTAGTTCTATTGGTGGAATATACTTCACTGAAAAATTTGCGCTATCTTTATCAGATTGGCTAGAGTCTAGTAATAGTGTTGCTGACATTTATTATTATATTTTTATAAAATTAAATCGCCGCGATCTGATATCAAATCACCGCGATTAAGTCGTTGTGTAAAGTTTCGTATTCGTCAGGTGTTAATAAATTTTCCGATCTCAAATTATCAAGTATGTCAATAATTTCATTATCAATTTCAGCACCAACATTTCCAGCTTCTTTTGATGATATCAATAGCATTAATCTGCCAATCATTTCAGTAACCGATGAAAATATTCTAACTCCAGTTCCTGTTTTTTCAGCTAACCTTCTATCAAGTTCTTTATAGTCATCAACCAATCGACTTAATTCAGTTTGTCGTTCAATAGGATCCATATCCCTTGGAACAACTTTATCAGCTTTCATACGTTTTTCATCTAGATGTTTTGCTTCGGTACTCAAATTATGGTTAATATTTTCGTATCGGTTTTCTTTTATTCTATTAATAACTTTGATATAGAGATCAGCAATAATCCAATGTCGATATCTGTTAATACTGATGTGGTAGTTTTCATTTTCTAGTTTTACATCGTTAAGATGCATCTTACTTTCTTCTTTTATTTTTTCTAGCTCTTTAATTTTTTCTTCAGATTTGTAATCATCTTTTTTAACATCTCGTACTCTCACAGCTTTAAAACCATATTTTTCATCAAAATTTTTATACTCATTATCTGTTATTTTTTACCATTTATATTTTCTAAATTAGTGTTAAATCTTTCTTTTTCTTGAACATCTAATCCATGTTCTTTTTTCCATGCTTCTTTTTTAGCTTTTTCTTCCTCTCTCTCTCTTCTAAGTTCTTCTTCTTTTTGTTCTAACTTTCTCTCTCTCTTAATTCTAAGTTCTTCTTCTTTTTCTAACTTTCTCTCAATCGGTCCAACTATTGTACGAGTTGCTAATCTTTGTTCAAGTGTTAGTGGATCATTCATTAGCCGATCTATTTCAGCTTGTCTTGCAACAGGATTAACTATATGCGCTACAAGTGCCTCAACTAATCTTTTTCTCTCCGCATCAGATCTCTCAATAATTCTTCCAGCAGCTGCTTCTTGTTGTTCTTTAACTAGTCCAAGTAAACCTTTTTCCTGTAGTCGCTTAAGTTCTTCTTCTGGTACTGGTTCAGTTTCAGGTTGTTTTCCAAGTAAAGCTTCAGTAACTGGTTTGAGAACGGCAGCTGTTGTTTCTGCTGCAACTACTTGGCCACGTCGTGCTTGCTGTACTAGCTGTTTAAATTTTGCCTGAGATTGCGCAAGTTTTTTTAGATCTTCTATATGTTTTCTGTACTTTGCTTGTCTTTCCATTAATTATATACTATTTTGTATAAAAATTACTGTAGATATTTTTCAATACAACATCGAAACATTTTACTCGTATCATTTGTTAATTTATCAAACAAAAAAAAGTCGTATTTATTTGCCATTGCTTGATGATATAGTTCAATAAATTTATCTTTTGTTACATCACCACATTGATCGTTCGCGATATTTCTAACATCGACATTGTCAAGTCCTGGAAATAATATAAAACAACCAGTATTTCGCCTAATAAATCTATCAACATTATAAAAACCCTGAGCGAGATAAATAGAATTACATTTCTTATTTCGCGACAGTGAAAATTACGATCTGATTTTATTCATATCCTCATTGTTTAGCGGAATATCATCAAAAACAACTATCTTGTGTTCGGACGAATCAAGTTGATTACCTGGAATAAGATCTTCTGGTTGTTTGATAATAAAAAAATCTTCGCCAGCTTCAAGATCATCGCGAAGTTTGTCATTATAATTGTTAAGTAGCTCGTACTTATCCTGCTGCGGGTTAATCGTGTAAATATAAACGTGATCGTAGTTAAAATTATCTCCTAGAATCAAATTCATAAGTAAGTTTGTTTTTCCCGATCAAGTTCTCCCAACGATAAGATAATGACAATCTGGGAGTTCATTGTTATGTGTATGTTTCACCAAACGTTCTGTATCAAAATTTAATATAGACGATTTTGCCATTACTATTATATAATTTTATGCTATATAATTTTGTAAAACGATAAATAAATAATGAGTTTTTATTCAAAATTTGGAACATTAGTAGGAGATTCAACAGCTGAAAGTACAACAGACGGTAAGGTTGATTTATCAGGCTATCTAAAAAAATCCGGCGACACAATGACGGGAAACTTGTTTATGTCAAATCAACGAGTATTAGAGCTAGAAACAGATTATCCACCAATAAATGTCGTTAATACACAAGCCGTTAGTTATGCACAACTTAAATTAGTCGACGATAATAAACTAGATAAATCTGGTGGAACTTTAAGCGGTAACTTAAATATGTCAGGAATTTTTTTTTATAAATTTGGAGACCGGGTATCCGCCAGCAAACTTAAATCAAACTCAAGCGGTAAGTTATTTACAGTTAAAGTATGTTGATGATAACAAACTTGATAAAATAGGTTGGACAGTTACAGGTAATATTATCATGTCGGGAAAAAAAAATTACATACCTTGGAGACCCAACTGCAGAATCAGACGCAGCAACAAAAAAATACGTCGACGATCAAGAATCTAAGTATGTGTTAGTTAATGGTGGTATAATGCGCGCATTTCTCAATATGAACAATAATGGTATTAATAATCTTAGAACACCAGAATCAGATTTCGACGCAGCAACAAAGAAATACGTCGACGATAGCGATACTAAGATCGCTAGTAATCAAGTAACGGCAATAAAAACAGTTAATGATGAAATGAGCGCATTTAAAACTGATTTTTCCAATCAAGTACAAACGTTCCTGAATTTTCGTAGAAATATAAACAGATCTATTAATGAATTTTTTGGAACTCCACCGACCGTTGATATTAAACTTGCTGACATTAACACAAAACTAAACGACATTATTAATGGAATACCTAATATCATTGAAAAAACAAATCTAATAACAGAGTTACTTACTAAAATTCTTCACAAGCAGATCATCAATGTGGTATACACAGTAGCATCAGGATCAGCAATATGGACACAGCAAAATAACACTATCAAACATACCGCGGAAGTCACTGGTGTATATAGGTTGTCCATATTTAGCAGTGAAAAATTTAGTATATTTGCCACATATATGTGGCGTCATTCAAGCGATGTTTTTTTTTCTGGAACTGTATCAGTAGTGTTAAATAAAGATACTGAAGAAACGTTTATGCTGGTAGCTGATAAAAAAAATATCTGAAGTGTCTTACTGGTGGTGTCTGGAATTTGTAGCTGAAACACCACAATTAAGTTAATTATAATAAATCAAACCCAGAGACTGGCACTATTGTATAAAATATGTAAACAAATATTATATAATGAAAAAAAAATAGTCGATTTTAATCATATTTCAGAAAACATTCCAAAACAAGATGTGGACGCCCTAATGCAATATTATAAATATTATCATAAAAAAACTTTGGTGTATAAAAAAATGTTACAAATACTATACCAAAATACTTCGAGTAATATCATATTTACCGTTGTTAATGACTAGCTCTGGTATAATTTCAAGTGGCGCATCATTAAACCTATTTTTGTTAATAATATCTGGTGTTGGTGTTTCTCTTGCAACAGCGTGTAAAAAATTGAGCCTCGACTCGCGACTAAAAAAAAATGCTTGCAAAACAGCAAGTATCACCTATAAAAAAAAATACTTGATCAGATTCGATCTTACTTGCGGGGTATAAAATATGATATGGACGATTTAATACGAGAGTTTCGTATTATTGACAGTATGTTAACAGATATTCTACCAATGAGAGTTAGCAGGTATGAAAAAGATTATAATAAAATATGGGTTACAACAGTAGATGTTTAATTTTGTATAGCTTTAGAAATATCGTTATCAAATAAAATATCAACCATATTATCAATAAATGTCATCACATCATCTGCCCAACCCGCTATTCTCACATCATTTTCAGCCGCGAATAACCAAACTGACCCATATTTTGGCGATATATGATATCTAACTTTTTTAATACAATCGCTTATTATTTTATTTTCTATACCAGTATAATCTGAGGCTGCTCTACTCGAATTAAATCTCTTACAAAATCTGTTTGTCAGATCAAATCCAACATGTCGGATTGAGTATGACATTATATATAATATTTCATTTGTTTAATATGAAATTTTGTCTAAAACTATAAAAACAATAACATTATTTTGCTGATAAGTATAAGAGACTGTAATAGTAGTATAGGTAGTTGAGTTGTTCCTATCTCAGGAAACCCCCTACCCCCGAAACAAATTTTGTCAGAAATATGAAAGTCATCATTTTAAGCTAAAAAAGGCTGCTGACAAAATGTTAACGTATAACGTTTTGGAGGGGTAGGGGGTTTCCTGAGAGAGGAACCTCAACTACCTATACTACTACAACAACGTACAGAAAGAGATGACTGAAGTGGAGATTATGCCAATTATTAACTGATATGCTACAAAGAATTTTTCGCTCTTTCCCTCACGATTACCGTCAGAGATGCATCTATAATAAGATAATAAATGGTCATTCCGTCAAAGAAAACTCATTTATCATTCTTTTTTGAAGTAATATACCATGCAAATAATAAACAAAATCATTAATGTGCGTCTAAGGACCATTTTCAGAAGCTTTATCATAGCTATCTGAATCTGTAAACGATTCCTATAAAACGTATAACTAGCTCTCTCCACTTAGAGCATTCATAGTCCCTTGCAGTTGTGCTCCATCTGTGCAATATTATTCTACAACCTCTGGGGCGACGTTAGTTGCAAGCTGTTGGCTGTTTAAAAGTTTAACCTGTACATAAAATAATTTTGATGCAGTTCGGTTAGGGAGAGGTATTAAAATTATGTATATGTTATTATAACTCTTTTTACTACAAACCTGTAATAAAATCTAACGCCAATCGATGGAGACGTTCTATATTATAACTCTTTTTACTACAAACCTGTAATAAAATCTAACGCCAATCGATGGAGACGTTCTATAAAATTATCTGTAGTTGCACATACAGCATCCGGGGCACCTGGTGATATATTTGTGTGTGACGCAACACAGGTAAATGACAGTAACGTAAAAGTGTCGAAGAAATAGAACAATTCTAGTAATACATCAAAGAGTATACTGTGAAATCCACGCTCTCTTTCAGTACACTCCAGCTGATAATTCCTGTCTTATTCTACAATTTTCATATGGTTTCCTCGTTTTCAAAATGATAGTTCATCCAAGAAAGGTGACCTTCACAGTCATATATGTATCATATTTTTTTAATTGGTGTAAGAAGAGAAGCGATGACGAACTAATCCAGTTACTTACTACATTGCATAATGATAACATCGAAACAAGCATCATCCACCTTGATATAAAATTGCTCAGTATATAAAATTAGATATTTTACAATCAACCAATGAAATGTCTATATTTACTTAATACTAAAATCTTTCATGCTTTTGAAATGTTTGAAGAAACGTTTCAGATTGTGCTGAAAATAAAAGTTCCAGCTGCAGATGGATGACCTATTGGCTTGTTGGTAACACCCAAAAAAGCAATTTATCAAGCATACCGTATTCTCTGGATTAATTGACCGATTTAAACAATGTGTCATAAATGCATCTCACTGTAGAAGGAGACTCATATGGAACATCATCTGAGACGTCTTTACTATGATACTGAAAAAGACAGTTGCTTACACAAATATCAACTGTGAGAACACAGTTAACGGGACAAAATGGACGGAATTGAAGGGATGGTTAACAAAGTAACCTGCTCTCAAATTACATAAGCAAGAGAGGGAAAAAAATGTACAAAAGTGTTTATCATGGCCACGATAATGATCAGTGACAGGCAGAGATAGTTGATACGTAAGCATATGAATAATACAACAACGGATGCAAATACATTTTGACACAGATATATCAAAGACATTTTCCCAAACTACGCTTGGGCTGAAAAGGTTTGAAACAAACAAGATGACATACTCGCATAGTAATAAAATGAAATTACATAAGAAATTAAACTAAATATCATTCAGCATATCGCGTTGATTAAAACCACAACTATATAATAAATTCAACATAACAGATTACAAGCCTGTCCATCAGATTTTGAACAAAGTAAGGTAATGAAAATCATATTAATGTTGATACAGCTATAAGGAATTTTAGATGTCTTTTATATTTCATTCAAACAAAGTGTACCAATCATATCAACTATAACATAAATATATAGCATTTTTCTTGGACGCAATTCTATTTATAAACAATTATAGCTCATCTCTAAAACACTCTTTAACAAAAAGTTATTAAACATTAACCAAAGTCGGGTAATTCCAGGGGAGTGTTTGCAGCACATAGAAGTACAATTCAACATACATTTAAACGTGGTGCAAATATGGAAATTTCTAAGATACATCTGACATCTAGTTGTAATTTAAATTAAACTACAGAAATAAACGATACAAATACGATGTGTCCAGGACCACACGTGTTGAAGGCACAGCGAGGTATTTCTGAGAAACAACCTGTATTGGAAGTATACAGTACTGTTGTACTTGTAGTTGTTGTAGGGTTTAACGCCATTTTTCAGCACAAGATAGGCTATACATGGCGGCCGGTATCAATGGTGCAGGAATAACCCGGAAAAACCCCGGAAAGAACCACCGACCCACGAGAAGCTACTGGCAAGCTTTCTCACGTACCCACATTGGCTGAGCCCGAGACTCGAACTCAAGCAGACAGAGGCGAGACGGCAGTGATCCGTAACGGTGAGCTCTTTAGACCACTCGGCCACTCGGAGCCCCAAAGTGAAACTGATAGCAAATATTAAAAAGAAAATAGATACAAATATAAAATATGTAAACAGTGTGTTAAATCAAAGGGATTAAAATTATATTACAGTAGAGGAAATGAATAGCTTAGAGACAGATATCAGCAAATTTGTTATTTGAATGTGGAGAAAAAGCATCAATGAATTTGCACAAAAAAGTAAAATATATATCATTTACTTTTAGCTCTTAAAATTGCACACTAGGTACAAACATGGACAAAAAACCTGCAGATCCAATGTAAATACCGGAGAACACCAATATAAAAATAATACTCCCTATTTCTATATAAATAATCAATGTGTATTTCTGATTGCAAAAAAACTAACAGGTACAGCGCATTGTCTATGCCCAGATTACAATGTATGATAGCCTGAAATTTCACAATTATTCGATGATATAACAATTAACAAAATTGAAAACTGTTGTTTCACATGAAAACAGTTCAATGTTAAGGGTAATTACTCTTTAAAGTATGACAAGGTTGCTTCCATGAGCAGAAACACTTCACAGTGGATCGTAACATTTGATATATAAATGTATTCCCAAAGTTAGGTGTGTTTACAGGCTTCATTTTTAGTTCGAATGAGGAGAAAACATCATTCTGCATGCAGAATACCTTTGTCTGATGATTATTCATTGATACCAAATAACAATAGCACAGACATGATACAGTACAGTTGAATTTCATCTTTAGACAATTTAAAACTACATCACAGAATAACTTAATTTTTTTTAGAAAAGGATACAAAAAAAAAATAAATTTAATAACCCTTATGTTGAATACCATCTTACACATCTTTTATAAAGTAACGACGCTAATTTATATAGAGAGGAAGAAGAACAGTAGGCTGGACTTTCGTCTTTCTGAAACATATCAACGGTCTTGCAGAAGAAATTAATAGGGATATTAAATCAAAAAATAACGTATATTCCATCTACGTATTACGTACACAGGCAAAACACAGAATATCTATTACACGGTCTGTTTTGACAACACCAGATAGTGGTAAAAAGAAATGCAAGCCTTTAAGTTATGGTCGGTAATGTTACAACTAAGATGAAGACGGTATGAAAAAATTTTCACCAATACGTAACAGATTCATAAATTAAAACAGACTACGCTGTTGATGGTGGAGTTGTCTGATTTGTGTGGCACAATTATAGATATAATTAACACTAATGGATAAAACAGTTGGAGAGAAATCCAAAAACTGGTTTAAACTTGGTTTGAATCCCACCATTACTCTTGATTGATGTGTTTTTGGTGGTACTGCACGTGATAATAAGCAACATATGTAAATACGACAAGAATTTATAAAATGTGATTCGGAAGAATAGTGAGTTTAAAGTATGTTGAGAAGAAAGACTCGAATGATAACGATGTTCCCTCTGACAGACCTGCTAACTTCATTTGCTTTTTTGACGTTCATATGACGCATGGCGACTTAGAAACTTTAGAAGAAACAACGTCCAAGATATCAGGTACATGACTTGAATTCTTTGCACACTGTGATGTGTTACTCATGACTGAGAGTGGGATATTAAGTTCTTTGCTCATAATCATCATCGTCTTCACCATCGAGCCTTTGGCACAAGTTTGTTGCTCCTGACCATAGCAGCATGTCTAGACAATTCACCTCAGCCTCTCGCCAAGTAATATATATTTCTTGTAAATTTCTGATCAAAGTCCGCATCAGTGTCATCTTCTCATAACCTCTTCTTATTTGCGTCCGTACCGGACCCAGTCCATTGCTCTTCGCGGCAGCCGACCGTCCTCCATGCAGTTACCTGGTTACTGAGCAATGAATTACTGCGAAATTTAAATGCATTAAATATGTAAAAAATAATGCACTTTGATTTGTGTAGAGAAGGTCTAAAGTACTACTCAAGTAGAATATTATATTTTGGCGGAAAATAACTACAAGTCACCCACTCCTGAACGTTTGCACTCATTTTAAAACTCAGTATGTTTTAAACGATTAGCGTTGTTCAGTAGTAAAATCTAGTCACGTACAGATATCTGGATATTTCCTATTAGTTCATGAATAACCCTCAATTATTATTAGTTTGTTGGTTGATTTGGGAAGAATTTATTACAAAATTTGTAATGTGGGAGATTTCTGAATAATGGGCTTAGTGTTATCTGTGTGTGTGTGTGTGTGTGTGTGTGTGTGTGTGTGTGTTTAAACCTTTTAAATTTGAAACGTATGCCAATTTATACAAGCAACACTCAAAATTTTACGCAACGAAACCATCGCCTTACTTCGTCTAAAGTATCATTGCACTCTCTTGTACCGTTTCCTAAATAAGAATCAGCAAAGATTATCTGTAAAGCTAAACGAAGTCAGAGAAAAAATAATTTAAAAAAGTCATAATCTGCAACCAAAGCACTGTCCTGAAAAACTTCAATTGACGTAACTTCTATCAACAAAAGTAAGAAGAAGAATGGCCGTAAAAGGAAGATTCGTAAGCGCTCCACAGCAAACATTTAGTCAACTGTTACTAACACAGTGTTCACTATCTCAAAGGTAGTACTTACGGAGGTAGAAATAAAACTTTAATGGAAGAGTTTGAGTTTTTGTCCCCGCCCATAGACATGTGACAGAGATAAGCAGAAAAAGGACACCGAAGAGTTCATCGGCCGACAAAGACTCAATGCCCATTTTGCCCTGCAGCCAAAACCTGATCAGAAGACAATATCAGTTTCGATCAACCCATATTCCGAAAGAAAAGTAATTGGACCCCACCAAAAAGCTCAATTCCAAAGCAAAGGGATATAGGCGTATAGGGAAGCATGGAAAACAAGAATTGTAGACAACCTGCCCACTCACTTTCTAGTTAAACTCCTGGAACTTGTCCTAAAATTCAATAACTTTGACTTTAATGAAGAAAACTACCTCCAAATCAATGGAAACGAAATGGGTACAAAAATGGCACTATCGTATGCTAATATTTTTATGGGAAGATTGGAACGTCAACTTTGAGCATTGGTGTAACTTACACCACACCAATGGGTACGCTTCGTCTCTATTTTGTATTTGCCTTTGAAAAAGACTCATTTAGAGTGGAAAGCGTTTAGACTAGTGAACAACTTGTTTTGCATTGTTCGTTGTCAATTTATTGCATTTATCTTAATAAATCCTTGGCACTCGCGATTCCTTTGCTGGATCAAGTGCACTTGTAAGGACTAGTATTCACTATATGATTTGTGTATATATAATTTCATTGCACGTACATAAATAATATTTCGATTCTGTTTTTTGTTTCGCTCTCCAGAGCTGTTTCATGTCCAAGTCTGTCCACAAAGTTTGGTTTTATGAGGTCCATTTTGGAGTAAAATCGACACTTGGGATCGAATATTTATAATGGCTATGAGTGGATGGAGTTTTGGTTGATGGCATAATTTTGGCCAATTGCGCTTGAGTACTTCAGAAGGAGAGAGAGTGCTATCCATAATTAAAACAGGGGGAAAATCGGACAGTATGAATGAAAATTGATAATAAAAAGTCAGAAGAAGCAAATATTGTAAATTGCTAATCTACAGATGCAAGAAACCTATCCTATAGATCGTTATCATGTAACATAGTTTATTTGCTGACCCATTTCTTTAGGTACATAATAACAATTTGACAAAATGGGATAAACGCATTGGTTTTGGACAGAATTTACTTCCGAGACATTAATGCTTTCTTCTGTAACTTTTTACAACAAAAGTTATTGTCCATATATTTAGACACATCAGTTTATGACGGAAAGAGTTTTGGGTACAATCTTCGTTAACAGTGCTATCTGAAAGGTACAAGCAGCTCACAAAGCTGTCCTGTGATAATTGCTTTCTAATGTGCAGCCTGACTATTACTTCAAGTCAATAAAATTTAGGTTGAAAAGCACTTATTTGCAAAGATTGGACTACATGTACCGCAACTGCCTTATAAATCTGGTGAAAGTGTATATGGGTATACTTTATCTAGGTCCTTTTACACATTATTATTTTTTTCTTATATTTTTGATTTGGTTGCTTTACGGAACAGATGAATACTTCAATTACTGTAAGCCGTAATATTAATGTTTTGCAAAAATGCTATATTTTCCGTAAAAACGATTGGATCCTTAATATATTCCCGTAAACTTTAACGACGATGAAGACGGTATGTTGTGCAGTTCTTTTCAGAGAAAATGATATTTTGCAGGTAACTACTATGAAGCTTCGACCAATATATATATATATATATATATATATATATATATATATATATATATATATATATATATATATATATATATATATATATATATATATATATATATATATACACAATTGAGAGAGCATGTGCCACGACAACAATCGAAAAAGATCGCGTTATTTCATACTTACTACTGCATACATTGTATTCGTTGGCTTCATTCGACGTAAATCGTACTTGAAATTTCGGTAGTTGTTATTCAGCCAGTTAGAGACCTTTGTTTTAATTAAGTAGGTTATTTATTATTCCATCACACATCAGATGCGACAATTCCATAGCTCACATAATAATTCTTGTATGTTACCAAAACGTCTTCCTTTCTGCATAATAATTACTCATAGCCAAAGAGTATTTCTCTTTAAATCTTCTTTCATAAGCATAATTGTCTCGCAAGGACCCAAGACTCCAGGTACATAAAACATGAAGTATAAAATTAATAACATTTGGTTCTATTCACTTGCAGGGTTATTACTGTCAAATGTTGGAACAAAGAGATGTGAGTTTATAGACAAAGTAAAGGGAGATCATTCTTGAAACAATGGTTGTTACACGGAGTCGTGAATTTTCATTATTTTTCAGTAAGCATGCTATTCCGTCAGCGATTATTAAGTCTTAAAGTCAAGTAGTTTTGGAGTGTAAGAAGCATTTTGCACCACTTACGTTACTTTACCGGAGACGAGGAGATCCACATTAGTAAAACAAAATAACATGAACAAATGGATGAAAGTTTGACAAAATGCACAAAAGAATGTAAAACCTAATTGGTAAGTTAGAGAAATGCGATTCATATGATAATAAATAATTTTCTTCTGACCTCGTTTAATCACCAGGGTTTTCCAGGTACATCTACACGGTTCGAAAGCATTTTGAAAAGGAAATATAACTGAACAGAATATAATGTCACGACTATACTTTTCTAAAACTTCTAAACGCAATTATCTAATTCTAATTTTGCATACTGACCAATGCATTTGGATACTGTAATTTATGATCGTTAGATTTTGTAAACATGCGTTATTAATAAGGTGTGTTTATTAACAGCTGCAATTCAAGGCAATCCATGACACTCTACTGGGAAATATGTTTTAATGTGCAGCCTGAGTTAAAATTGACGGTGTAAATAAATGGTGTGTGAAGATTCAATAAATTACAAATTAGTCTCCAAAATTAAAACAAATTCACTTTCACTGGTCAATGAAAAACGGACGAGAAAGCGTGTGGGTATATTTTATCTGAGTTTCATAAAACAGGGCATTATTTATTGCTATGTGACAGAAACAACTAATTCGATTCCAGTAGACCGTAATGCATCGTCGCAAGCCACGGGCGACAATCCGCTACGCACCGTACGTGAGCGGAGATATCCTCGTTTTCATGAGTTTGTAAAAGCAAAATAAGTTATCAGGAAAGCAATATAACAATCTTCAACAGAGAAATGAAAGTGCCTGTTTTATGTGTTGTATCTGAAAGACAAACTTTGATTGACTCATTCGCGGCCAGCATGAATGGTCGTCATGCCAGGTCATGACGACGAGGAAAAGTTACTTGCGTTCGCAGTTATTTGTTAAGCAGGTTATACATATGCATAAGGAAATCTCCGCACATGCAACCTTTGTATGCTAATGTTTTGCAAAATTACTCTACCTACAACACTAGCCTTTAAAGGGATAGATTTCAAGAAAACATACATTGTAGGAGCATATTATCAAAATGGGATCCAGAAAAATCTCTCTATTTACATGGGAGTACTTGTATGATGGCAGCGATAAAACGAATATGTAATTACGCTCAAGCCCACTATTCCGTACAATACACTCACATATACCCTTCGGTATTTATTATTCCACCATTGTTTTGGGTTTAAAGCGATTTTTCAGGGCGCGATAGGCTGGCTATACATGGCGGGCAGTATAACAGGCGGAGGAAGAACCAGGTAAAAAAACCCAAAAATACTGCCAACCCACTGGAAGCTACTGGCAACTTTTCCCAAATACCCACATGGCCGATCTAGAGATTCAGACCCACGAGAATAGAGGTAAGATGGTTATGATCGGTAAAGACGAGCGCTTTTAGACCATTCGGCCACCCGGTGACCCGATATGAAAAGGGATAATAAGCCCTGACCGAACTATGTTATAAATTTGCTATGTATATTTAATTTAATTGTTTATTTGTTAGCTTTAAAAAATTTATTTCATTACATGCTTTTGTAATGTAACGTTGTATGTCGGACTTGACCTTGTCTAAAATTGAGTTCATTTCCGCTTGACCCATACTGACTTTTTTATTCATTGCGAACAACTAATACAACGCTAAATTATTATCTCAGTGTATGGGCTTAATATAAGGATCTATATTAATAGAAGAAGTAAATGTGTTTATTTGGATCAAAGTTTTAGAGTTTCCTAAGTGAATTACAAATAATCCAGGTTATTGTTTTGTAAACATCAGAATCATTCTAGAAGGTTATTTTCCATTAGGTAATGTTTGCTCTTTTTAGAAAATGCTAACCTGAAGTCAAGTAGAGAAATATATAATCTTGTGATTGTGAGGACTTGGTCGTTCATGCTTTAACATCCAGCATTTTCAAGCTGTATTATGTTGTGATCAGTTGGGCTGAATTGTATTTCTACAAATTATTGAATTCAAGTGATTATTTTCTCTGGAAATACAAAAGTGCTCTGATAAAATCTTGGATAGAGACATTCACTGGAATTTATAGTATATTCAAACTTTGAATTATATTTCTGTGATTCAACAAAAGACTGTTGACACATCAAACTTTAATAGCTACCACAGACACGTCATCGAATTTAGTTTTTGGATTTTTCTGGGCTTTTACTGAATTGTATTCATGACTTTAAATTACTAGGACTTGCATTTGTAATTCTTGGACTATTTTGGGATTTAATTCGCAATACCGTAAGTTATGTTTTTCTCATTTTCACTTTGTATTCTATGGAAATAAATTATTTGTTAAATTTTACAAAGCTTGTTGTCTTTCACCCTTTTCTGTTACTTATTTTAAGATCATAGCCTCGTAACAGCTTTATGATTGGTGAATCACTTCCGTCAGTTTTAATCTGGTCCTAAACTATAAATATAAGCATACTGTCCCATTATTTCACTTATTCTTAAGTCAACCTAACCGATATATGTATGGCAGATCAATTCAGTCAGCGAACAGACATTGAATCATTAATATCAGAGCGCCTGCTGTGGTAGGGGATGGGTCAACTGTGGTGTTTCCTGTGCTGCCACGTGCAGCCAATGGCCTGCCAACTACTTGTTATAAGGAAGTATGCGGAGTAGCTGCGTGTACGTGGCAGCGACCACATATTAGCCAACATATCCCCGCTCCACCGAAGTCGAGTAATTCCAACGAGAGTTTATACCATCTGATGAGAATATCTACGCAGCGGGCAACAGTCCAAAAAGGTCGCAGACAGGAGATAGCAGTCCAGCGAGGAAACCCACTAGACCATAGTGTGTGTGTGTGTGTGTGTGTGTGTGTGTGTGTGTGTGTGTGTGTGTGTGTGTTGGGGGCAGTTATCCAACGAAGAAATAGCAGCCACCCGGGAACTCAAGAGAGAGAAACTATCTGGCACACCATTTTTTTCAGGACCTGCGAACTGAGACCCATGGCGTGCAACAATTTAGGGAAAATACTTTTCCAGTCTATCCAGTCTTTTTCCTGGGTTTGCAACATACAGAGGTCTGGAGCATATCAACCTGCTCGAGGTCTCAGCCGTGGTAAGAAGCTAAGTTCAACGTCTCCAGTGGCGGACTGACCAAAGTTGCCTGACTGTATGGGGTTTTCTTTTTCGGTTTATACGAAAACCCCTTTTGATAAAACTCTGTTATAGTACAAATTTGAACTATTCGATTCCTTCGTCAAAAATTACAACTATAGATCGTGTAATATTGCGTGACACCAAAACGAGTAACATTTACTCGTGAATTGGTTTTAATTTTTGGAAAATTAATGTACACTGTGTACACAAAATTCAAACTTGAATCAGAAGAATTAAATGAAATTTGCAGCTAATTGAATTGTCCTAATTAAATAGGTGGCTGACAAGTTATTGGTTGATAGGGAATGCTCGAATTATGTAGTGCGTGCCGAGTAGTGGTAGCTCGTTGGGTGGGCTAAATTTCCACCCTTTGGGAAATTAGTGTGCAGGGCGCACACCTTCTAATTAAGTAGCACGTTTTACCTGCATTAATCTGTCGGGCGGCGGTACTTGCTAACCACCAGACGATAAATTAAGAAGCCTGTTTGGAAGGTCATAACTCGTCTTACACGACAAAATTATCGAACACGGCGTTACTTCAAGAGACAGACAGAGGGATGCATGCCAGTGTAGAATCATCCATTATTGTTTGCAGTATGCCGTTCATCCCCGACTACATAGTCGCTGTGAAGGCATCGCGGATCATAACAGAGGTTACGAAGACAGAATTATGATAAAGAAAGGTGCATGTGGAGCGACAGTGACGTTTGAAATGGGTCTTTGACTACGGCTCTGTTGAGAGAAAACATTTGAGGATAAGAACAGTGGAGTGGCATGGTCTGCGTTAACTCTTTTTTCTTTAACAACCCCATCTACCCTTTTCAAGGTTACCCGGATCTCAAGAAAGATAAATACTACACAAAATTATTGCCTATTTGTGATTAATTTTGATAATTTTTTATATATCTTTGTTTCTGTCTGTGTCCAAATTTACAATGTAAACGGCTTATGCTCTTGCTTGTCTCTATGCAAGTACAGAGAGTGTCTATAAACACTCCTTCCCTTGTGCGATAGTTTGTTTTTATGCGTGTGTGTGTGAGGAAACAGTATCTATAAATACTCTACCATTGCATGATTGTGTGTGATATTATGTTTGCATGTCTGTAAGTATAGCGTATGTCTACAAACGCTTCTACCCTTTTCGTTGGATAGTATGGATGAGTGTTAGATTGTAATGAAACAAATGTTAACAATAATTTTTGTTATGTCCCCATAGTGTCAATCCCATAATACCATCAAATGTTAAAACCCCAATGCCGCCGTTTATCATAAATTTCACCAATCTTTCACTCAAGCTAATGTTTGGAAGGAAGTAAATGGTTTATTAGAAAAGCTATCTGACATGAACCCATCTTATAAATAATCGAGATGTTATGTTTAAACGAAGTTCAAATATTTAGTATCGAATTAAGAGGTGGCACCCCTTAATTCAGGCTACGAACTGGCTCATAATTCCGATTTTTTTCGAAGTGCTCCACAACTGGTGATGTGATATTTGACAAATTCTTTACTGACTAACCCAAAAACAACAACCTTCACACGTGGCATACACATTTATTCGAAAGGGTATGTAGAGAAGCAGGCCCGATATTTTAAGCGGACATGAGACAAGAAGCGTATATTAGATAAAAATAAGACTTGGGTGAAAATTCCTGATCATCTGGGGGCTGGATTATGCATTGAAAGGTAAACATGAGTTGAACAGCATCCGACATAGTGTGGTATTAGCTTCTTATGTTTTACAACGGTGACGTCATCAAATCTTATATGCCATCTTTGGGTAAATCGATTGACAAAGGATGCCGAATTAATTCATACACATGTGTCGAGAAATTAAACGGCTCATAATGTGATGAAACATCGATTACATCTGGTTTTAATGGAATCCAACGATGTTTAGGACCAATGACTTTCAAGGTTCAGGATTTTTCAGATGATTTGACATATACGACCTTTTAACGTAACGTCGGCATTGGTGCTTTAAACCTATGGAGAGTGTGTTTGTGTGTGTGTGTGTGTGTGTGTGTGTGTGATTTGGATTTTTAACGTAGCTTTAACAATTTTTCAGTCATATAGCTACGATGTCTGCAGTTAAGAAATATCTCCCCGTCCGTGATTCTGTCAAGCAAAAATTTCAAGCGCGTCAGGAGTCTCAGGTGGAATTTGCAGAAGTACAGAACAGTTATTTAAACCAATTATCCAAGCAACAAAGAAAATTGTTACAGCAACTGAGGCACCACAAAAAGCTCTTGAAACATTGCCTGTTGATATTACTGGCCGTCTTCAAGCAGCTCAACCACCACCCGGGCAACCCCCTCAACCACAACCTGAAGTTCAACCACAACCTGAACCGCAAAAACTAAAACTAAGATAACAGAAAAATTTACGCCGGAAGGTATTGCCGCTATCAAGGACCCAAACCAATTAATTGATATAGCCGCGTTTGGATATCATGAAATAGATAAGTATATAAAACCCGAATATGTTAAAACTCTAAAATCTGCCGACTGGATTAGGGATGTATATCGCATCGCTACTGATACTCCGCAAATCAGATCTAAGGAAGACATTAATCGGTTTGATATTTTTAACCAGGTAGTAGATGAACATATTGAACAAGCAAGACAAGAAAGAGAACAAAGAGAAGAAGAAATGAAGTTGCAGCTTAAAGAAGCTAAACAAAGAAGGAAGTTATTCTCAACGACAAGTAAGAAATAATATATAGATCCTGGCCTCGGTGCCACTGGAAATGTCTTGCTACTGACAAAATCTATGAAGCAGAAGAAGAATTATACAAACTACAACAACCAGTAAAACAAGAAAGTATAAAAGAAGCAACAAGGGAAGTTGCAAAACAACAATAACATCTTAAGAAGAAAATCGATAAGTATCTACAACAACCAGTAACGAACGAAAAAAAACTGGAAGTGGTTTGTCCAACGGTGGCCTTGATAAATTTTGTCCCAGCAACGTCAAAGATAGACTAGCACGATTTATACGACAAAAACCTCAGCCGGTAAAATCGCCCAGCACTGAAGTTATGCCAGCAAATGTAAAATAATAAATCAAGCTGCAAATCAAAAACTAGCAGAGTTGGCTGGTGTACCCATGTCAGAAAAAGAAAACAAAATATAACTGCTAGTCTGATAGCAGGAAGTGTTCTTCGTATTAGACGATAACAAATATAAATAATGTTTAAACTTACATCTGATCCCACATTTGACATGGATGCGCCAGTTCTCAAAGATGAATCTGTGCGCGATTATCAATATTATTCTTATGATGTACGTGTACCTAACGCACGAAGAAGAATTGTGTTGCAAGTTCAGGATACAAGTAGATATTTCTTACCCTCTGAGGCATTCATTGAGATCGAAGGTAGATTTTTGAAAGCAGATGATACAGCATACGGAATTGGTGATCGAGTTGGTTTTGTTAATAATGGTGTTATGGTGTTATTTAACAGTGCCACATACATCATTGTCAGAAAGAATATTGAATCATGCCTGGAAAACGTCGACGTTGCCACAACGGTACTTGGCCTTGCAAGATACAGCGATGATTACTCAAGATCAGCTGGTCCATCAATGATGTTTGCAAAGGATACAACTGATCATCCAGAAAACAGAAACGTGACAATGAATGAAGCTAGACTGAAGTTTCATCAATGACTGAAAACTTCTACTTGGGATTCGCATCGCGTCGAACAATATTGAACGGTGATGAAGAGTTCTCATGTGTGATTCCACTATCGCATATATTTGGATTCTGCAGAAATGTTAGAAAGGTTATATTTGACGCTAAACACACCGTGGTACTTGTTAGAAAAGCCACCGACAATGATGCAATATGACGTGATGCTGCCGTTAATGCATGTAAAGTAATACTAACAAAACTTTCGCTGTGGATGCCAGTAATGACTCCATCACTTGTCGAAGAACAACGGTTGCTCTCTTTTATGGATCAAGGTGGCAAATCAACATTATCATGGTTGACGATGACCACAGACAGTATTCAAAGTAATGCTGCTGGTTTATTCACATGGCATAGAGCATCACAGCAGGGGGTGTCAGCACCACGACATATATTCATCGCACTTCAGGAAAATGCAAGAGTAGATTCGCAGGAACGAAATCCAATGGTGTTTGATATGCTTGGAGTTAGTGAAGTTTCTTTGAGGATAAATGGACATCAAGAACCGTCTGAAAAGTGTTGCTGAATTTTGAGAATAATCATGTTGCACGTGCTTATCATCAGTTTATGACATTTATGGGGCGTGATCAGAATGTGGATTCTGGTTTGCAGATATCTCAGCGGGACTTCATAACATTATATCCGATCTATTATTTCTCAATGGAACATTTGGATTTGTTCAGACAATCATTTGTTGATATGCACTTCCGATCTCGTATAGCTCGACAGAGCAATTGCTGTTATACTCTCAGATAAAACAATGCTACTTGAAGGTGTTGGTTGACGAATGAGAGTCATTCATGCCCCAGTAGAAAACATGCAATTAAATCGCTCATAATATTATAATGTCATATCATCATGTTAGTGTCAGTCTGACTCCTGGTCAGATTAAAAAGCTACAATCAGTATCAAAAGAGAATTGTAGAATAAAAATATTACTAACAAAAAAGAACAAATCGAAGGTGATCCGAATAAACTATCATTGTCAGAACGACAACTCAGGCATTCAATGAAGCCAAACGATCAAAGACTGACGTACGACTTAATGCTATTAAAGACATTGCTAAGACGGGTGGTATATTTCCACTTTATGCAGCTATACCAGCATTGATAGCCTCTGCAGCCCCAGCTGTTGCAAAAGCAGCTGCACTTGGTGCTGTTGGAACTGCTGCTGGGATGGCATTAAAGAAAGCGACTGGTCACGGAATAAAAACTTCCAAAAAGAAGGAAAGGGTCTAAAACTGCCAGGAACTCCCCATTCGTGGTACGGAAAAGGTTTAAGACTTCCCGGGACACTTTGCTGATTCTTCCCATGTCCAATTTTGATTTAATTGATGCTGCTAAAAAAACAAAATATAAAAAATTTCAGAGGTGTTTTTATGCAAGATCAATTACCAATACAACCAAACAATGTTGAAACTGGTATCATTAATCTCGATAAAAAAAGTGAAGGTATCGGCTCATTGTCAACGTCATACATAATAGCACCAGTAATACGAATTGGTGTTGCCGTTATAACCGGTATTGCTGGTATTCTTAATATCATTGCAAAGAAAATACCCACGTGCGCTGTTGATAAATTACACGAATACACAATAAAGTTGCATACAGCGACGCTAGCATACTCCAAATTATCTTCGTTGATATAATCAGGTCTCAGTGATGGAATAATAATATCAGATCACGAATTCACAGAAATGATTAAGATTTACCATGAGACAACGACTGTGTCAGAATCTACGAAAAACGATAATAGACCCCTGATAAAATCAGGGGTTTAAAAAATTGGGATTTAGAATCCTGATTTAAAAATTCAGGATTTAAATAATAATGTCGTAATCGCAAGAATTACTACAACAGATTGTCGCTAATACGACACCCTTGAAAACCACAATGATATCAGCAAGCTCAACCAAACCTGAATTTAGCGTTAGTTTTCCAACTGCGATTCCAGCGAAGAAAATATCACTAGCACAACTGAGAGTTTAATACAGTTGACCAAATATTAGATCAAAGTCATTCGGTGGGTTGCAAGCAAATAATTCGCTGGTATTTGCAAATAAAAATAAACCCTGTGGAACCCCCGATTGGCAAGTTTTGAGTATACTTACGGGCAGTTATCAGATTGAACGATGAATTCCAGCGCAGAATCAAATCTATCACAGGAAAAGAATCTAAAATAGCTATTACTGTTCATGAACCAACTTTATCTGCTGCAACAGAAGTAAATTCTCTCGACTACGCCGTAGATATATATTCTTCATCGATTTAGAACTGTGTTGGGATGGCCAGAAGTCCGCCGGTTATCAAGGGCCAGAAGAATCAAAACATTCTGATTTCTCCACAGATGAACGAATATTTTTAAAATTACCAAAATATCGAAAAACAGAACCATGGAGGAAGGAGGAGGATAGTATTATAATTCCTGTCGAAGGATTTTATTTTACTCTTATAATGATGAAAAGCTTCCCAGGTTACAGAAACAATTCTATAATAAGTACAAACCTAATGAAGAAAATATTAAATCATATTCCGACCCGATTAATTTTGAACACGCACGTGTACTTAGTGATCTATGAAATCTCTTTTCTTCTCTATCAACGCATTACAACGATGATATAAAACAACAGATCATCGAAACAATACAACATCTAAACCAGTTTGCATAAGATCTCGAATTTGCCAAAAAAGTACTCGTTAAAACAGTAATTTATGACATCAATTTTTATAGAGATGATAATACCTTTTCCTTCGTTGAAACTAGACAAGGATTTCTCAATCACTATAAAATTACCCTGGAACAATTACCAACATTTATAATACCAGGATTTAAAGCCGACGAGTTGAAAAAATCAGTCAACGATCTTATCAATGAATATTTTCAAAAAATACTTGAATCATGGAGAAAAATAGCCCCTCCACCGAATATTCTCAAACACAATAATGATCTTTATGGTAGAGGTCGTCATATTTCGCCAGGTGTTGTAAATATAACATCAACACTCGCAGTCAACCTTGTGTGTGATGGAATTGATAGAACTTATCAAGTAGATCTTACAAAATCGCGTCAGGTAAAACAGGGATACATTTTATATACATTACACCGCAAGTACCTCCAGGACATTTAATTGTATCAGAACCAATTAATCCTGTTTATCTGAGATGTCATTATCCACTATTATCAAGGATACATTTTAAACTTACTGACCAGACCGGACACTTGATTGATCTAACGTGGGGGGAGGGAATGTTTTAATATAAATCTGTATATAAGATCATAGAACTCGATCTGCTTTTTTGTAAAATAAAAAAAAAAATTCTGTCAAACAATTATTTATGTGGTATTATATATGAACCAACACGTGAGAGTTTTTATATACAACAAAGAGATTCTTGAAAATGCAGTCAGAACAATATTGACATTTTCCACCCTTGACAAAGTCAAGGCAGAAAAAATTTAGTGTTAATATAATTATTGATGAATACGGCGATGAAGAATTTTTGTTAACGCAGGAACAGTTAAATGAGCTGCAGCGAGAAATTAATATTATGACTGTGTGCGATAGAGATCAAATTCTGAATTATGCACATTCTTGTCATGAATTTGATAATCTTAAAAAATATTATGTGATTCTGAAAAAAAAAATAAAAAAAAAAAATAAAGGCTAATTTCTTCAGATTTGATGGGTATATTGCCCATAATTTTTTAGATTACCAAGCAATTTCATCAAATTGACGGGTTTATTACCCATAATTTTTTAGATTATCAAACAATTTCATCAGATTGACAGGTATATTACTCAAGTTAAAAAAAAGATTATTAGTCAAATTCTTCAGATTTAATATTTCAGATTTCAGAATGATTTTTATCGTTATTAATATTATTTCAGATTAATGGTTAATTTCACAGATTTGATGGGTATATTGTCTTTAATTATTAAGATTACCAAACAATTTCATCAAATTGATGGGTATATTGCTCGTAATTATTAAGATTATTAGTCAAATTCTTCAGATTGATGGGTATACTACCCATATTTATTAAGATTTCTGAATTATTTTCAGATTTATTTATTAATATTTATATTTCAGAATTATTTTCATTTTTCAGAATTATTTATTAATATTTCAGAATTATTTATTAATATTATTGATTATTGACCCAATGATTTAATCAAATTGACTGATATATTACCCGTAATTATTATAATTATTAGCCAAATTCTTCAGGCTTATGGGTATATTACTCAAATTTATTATGATTATTAACCAATTTCATCAAATTGATGGGTATATTACTCAAATTTATTATGATTATTAACTAAATTCTTCAGATTATCGACCAAAATATTATAATCTGATTCTAAATAAATATTATTATCAGAAATAAAAAACTAAATATTTTTTTTACTACAGCCCGAAATGAAATATTGTCCCCTTGACGAAGTCAAGGACGGAGTACTTTCACAGCTGTTACTGACGTTGTCACTACTTTCACTTTCACAGTCACTGATGACAGCGCTTTCATTTTCACTTTCACAATCAGACATAATCCTTCTCAACTGCCTTACGCGAGTATTCACAATCTTTTTTGTTTCGTATTCGTGAGACAATTCTGATCTAATTTTCTCAGTCTCCTGTGCGAGTGGAACGAATTCTTCAACTTGTGTATCTGTGACCGTTGCCAAGGATCGTAACATAGATTGCTGAATCAGCTTAATAAATCGGTAATCAGCTGGTAATTTATATATATGTTCGAATCTTCGTTGTTTTAGTGATTCAAAATCACAAATAATTTTTTCAGGATTAAGTTGATCAGAAATTTTTTTACCGTCATGTTGTAGTTTTTGAATTGCAGAAATGATACCATTAATATTTTAGCAATTCATTGTATAATAAATATTTATATATTTATTTAAAACAAAAAATATTTAAACAACATATCGGACAGCACAACCCCATGTGGACCCCTAGATTGCCAAACGACATTCTAGCAGGTCCAGAGGATACATATATATACCTAATTCTAAGGACGGCACAACACAGAATCTTAACTATAATAGCATATTTACAGCATTATATCACATCAAGCTATTTACAGCATTATATATAATCATAATTCTATGGATGGCACAACACATATATTTACAGAATATATAATCTTAATTCTATGGACGGCACAACATACAATCTTAGCTGTAAGGACGGCACACACACAACAGGGGCCCTCTCTACGTTCAACAGATTTCTGTACACACACACCCTATAATCAACGCCGGGGAGTGCAAAAGAGCACCCACCACGTGGTGACATGGTGGGAGGGTGTATTTTGTTCTGTTGAAGTTCGAGCAAATGGGTCGCGGACCCCCACTTCTTATTAAAAATTGCAAAATTTTCGCCACCATCGACAATGTGTCAGTCACCGGAATGGAACTCCAGACTTCGAATATGAGAATCCGCCACTCTAACACTGCATCACGGACCATTCCTTGCGTACATATGTTTCAGAAATTATTATAAAGTTACCTGTACTGGATAAACAGACAATTCCTACAAGTGATCATTATAATGAATAAATCACAATTATTGTAAGCTGCAGCGTGGACTTATTTCAATTTTCCAAACACACCGTATAAAATAAATTACACATACATTTCTGCTGGATGTCACTGGAGTTAAAGTACAGCTATGTTACCTAGATACCTAAAAATAACTTAGCTGTATTGCACACGCAAGCGGGGCGTGACTTATTGTTTTTCTGAATTTATCAAGGACGTAGTCAAAAAGACCTAAAATATCCTTCTACTAATTTACACCGTTACTCCACTGACAGCTAATTGCCACACAGACAGTTAAGTTACTGAATATGACACAAAATAGTCATGTAATATTAAGCAGTAACAAGTGGGGCAACTGCTTAATTACTCTACTGGAGAGAGCTTTGCTTGACAGAGTTATCTCCCTTCACAATTCTTGTGGTGTAATGCTGAAATGTTATTTTTTGTTTATATTTTTTCGAAAATACTGACTAGGTTATATTATCTGCGACACGTTTTACTGAAGCACGGTAAATATCGAAATATTTAGCAGCTGCCTATATGGAATGAAATATTATTTCCTCGCCTGTCTCTACATTTACAGACTTAATATCTCTTGCGCTCTTATCATTATCACTGGTTCCTCCAAATTTGCAATTTTAACTTTGTGTAACAGCTCGTAAATTATTTAAAGAATTATCTTTCGGATCTGAATTAATATGATCGATTACAAGTCCATCTTCGATTACTCCATGATAACATTCATACACGAATTTATGACTGTGTTACTTTTTTCCCAGCGCCAAACATGAGATAACCGGCATTAGTGACAAAACCGACTGGCTTTTTTAGTCGACAGTTCCTAATTACACCATCTCGAGATGTCTCATAATGTGCAATGGTGGGATGCTTCACAAATTCATTTTCCTCCATTTATATAATAATATTATTTGTCTAATCAAATTATTTTAAAAATCTGGCGAGATAGTCTTCGGCGTTCCTTATACCCCTCATTATATCAGGGACTTTGTCATTAAAGTTGTCTTTGCCGGCGTTATTTTTTTTTATCATTATATCGTTTCAGCACCCTGTTTTGTACCACCACATTACAGACACAGCCGCGTTTCTCCTCTAACCCCAACACCACATCGTAAACATGGTTTTGGTTCTAGACTACCTCTTCGCACGCTTTGCATGTGATATCCACGGAATTCATTTACGCAAGTCCTGTTACAAGGAACTAAACAACCGATCATTAACCATTTGCATTTATTCTTTGCTTGACTCATTATATACATAACTATACTTCAATTTAAATATATCTTTGCCTTCATTGTAATATGGAGGAATTTGAGAGATTATCTGCGATTAAAGCCTCTAAAGCTAGATTTGATCTTGACAGAATATCCCCTGACTTGCCGAGGCGAGCTCTGGTTGATCCGATGAATAAAACTCTGATTAAAAGTATTTGTGAAGCCAAGAAAGAATTTCGCGGCGATGGTGCAGCTCATGTGTGGTCAACATTCAGAATTATACGCGACACCAAGGGTGTTGTCGATGTTACAAGGAATAACAAGCGAGTAGCGACAATTATTACTTATCTCGACAATCAAAGATACTTTTCAGAATAAAATTTATCGTAGCGACAGACGACGATTCTTGGATTATCCGTGCCAAACGTGACCCTGTTCGATTACACAACACTGGAAATATTGTCACGTTAAATAAATTTCCAAACTAGGAATGTTGACTGGTATTGATAAACCATATTAAGAACGAGTGTCTCCTGTGACTGCTGTTGTTTATGTGATATATCCCCCAAAATGATAAACCTAGCGTTGATAATCTCAAACCGATGAAACTGTCAAGGCTGAATTGCGTTGCAGAGCGAGCTACAGAACATTCGATACGTGGACACGGTTTAACGGATTTACGACGTAAAAAAATAAATGAGTGGGCAGAAACTGTTAAAGATACCGGAGCGTCTATCAAAAACTCGCTGAACTGGAAAAAATATTAAGATTTCCAATAAAAGTGAAGACATTAACCGGAGAGATTTTGTACGAATCGAAATATTAAAAAATGGAGCTTCGATAGCGATTATTGATCACAACGCACACGCGTGGACGCCAGACATAACAATATTTCCACAAAATCGAACTGTTAAATTCTACAATGGTGATATGTTTGATTTTATCAGAAATATCTGTAAAAGCGATCCTGTATCCGTGTGGCTGTTTCAAAGTACGATGATGGAAACTATGATCAATCTGTACTACCTAATAGATATATTTATCGTACAGAGTCCCTCCATTTAAAAAATGAAAAATCTTGCGTTGAAATATACTGATAATGCTGAACAATTAATGAGTAATTGTTTTACCGTTCCGTCAGTTGCTGCTCACTTTGCTCAGAAGGAAAATTCATGGAAACCAACACGGTTGGAATTTCTTGAAGATATCCAACATTTGTGTGGAATACGGACACGGCGGATTGTGGAATACTAAATACGATTATAAAGATGCTATCTCGGTTGATATGGTTGCATGTTATCTTGGACGTTTTCTTGGAATGGGAGAGTGTTTTGAGTATTTTAAAAGATTTGGACATCCAACGCACGAGATGACCAGAGTTGCGATAAATGGACCCGTACCAGATTTTGACCTGACTGGATTTTCATGCATTGAGTCATTCGAGTTTACACCGAAAAACCTTCATCCGATTGTCGCTGTTTGGTTTGGAAAACATTATAGCGAACGCGCTTGGGCTCCAATAGTTTTATTACGATATATGCTTGATGTAAAAATATTTTTATCGTTGGTTGTAAGTGAAGCAATTATATCATATCGTCCGCAGAAACAAGTTTGGTTACCACAACAAAAGAAATATTCCCCTGATGAAAATCCTGATATAACTGATTTTAAGAATAAAATCGCAAAAGATCTTGGCAGAAAAATAATTGGTAAATTTACGCAAGGAGGATCATATGATCATAAACGACATTGTATATTATTAATTATAGACGATGCTGAACTCGATTCTATAATTGCTGATACAACGGAGAGAAACACATTTATAAATCGGAATAATGTTAATTTATCGGACGGAACGAAATTAGGTACAATTGTAAGCTACACTGAAGGTGCATCACCACAGTTCACTCATTTAAGATCTTCGATGTTAGCATATGTTTCGATAAACTTATTATCGATGATAAACATATTTACTGATACCGCAGTTAGAGTCACCACAGATTCATTTTATATCAATAAAAAGATACAGGATTGCTAGAACAATTACATATCGGCGCTGATGCATTATGGAGCGAGTAGAGAATAAAACAAGAAAAGATAATTAGTTATTCTGAATCTGCCGACGTTGAAATCAAGGATGTTCATTACAAAAATAAACAAATATCAGCATTGTCATCTGCACCATCGATGTATGATCCTGCGACCAGACATAAGACTGTTTATTTCAATGGGTCTGGAGATTCTGTTAAAACAAAAGGTGCGATTGAATTATTTCGAAATTTTGATATGGTTGTGTTAACACCTACACATGGACTCGCCAGAGAAATGAACGAACGTAGGGTTAAATCTCATACTTATTAAAGCTTCTTCCGATGGAAGGGAGATACATGGACTCCTAAGCGAATGAGTGAGAAATATATTCCTAAGATTATTATGTGGGATGAAATATGCACGGTATCCTGGAGACATTAAAATTATTTCTTTATTAGTTGTTGACAAAAAATACTGCTGTTATCTTGTGCGGCGATCATGGTCAACCGCAACCTTTCATTGGATCGTCTCCACATGAATGGCTGAAAAAGTTCGTAGATTATTATGAGGAGATAACTGATGATCATAGAGCTATTGATGAACCACTTAAAGAGTTTAAAAGGTTAATCAGACTGCAGTCAGATAAGATTCAATGTGAGATAATGCGTGAAGTAATTCCAGAAACTCCTATGAATGATTTTTTTTAATTTATGGAGGCCTGCTGATTTCATAGTTGCAAGTAGAAAGATAGTTCGTGATACACTTCAACAACAATTATTTCTGTTACATAAAGAAACATTTTCGAATCTAAATGTACCATTATGTTATCACTCAGCAGATACTCGACGACAGAATATCGATGTTGAAATTCCTGTAACCTTGACAGACTCAAGGAAGCAAAATATTGTACTAAATAATATTGTTTTAGTTCCTATCAGTGCTGTTGAGAGCGCGTTAACGATGGACAAAACTCCATGAACTCTCGGATATGCTATAACGATTCATTCGTTACAATGATTAACTGTTTCTGATACAAATATTTGGATTGTTGATGATCGTATTGAATGGTCAAATTTAGTTCATCTCGCAGTGTCTCGAGTCAGAAGAATGTCTCAGCTGCGGAGGGTTATCATAGACTTCACAGAAAATGATAATCAAACTGCTGGCAATGGCGATGATGTAGTAAGAAAAAATTAGATAGTTATAAACAATGTGACAAAAAGTAAGCGCGACTTTGATCTCGATGTTGAATTTATCATGACTCTGAAACAAGGACAGAATAATCATTGTGCAAGCTGTAACACTGCAATGTTGTGGCAGTGTTCAAATAATAATCCAAGACAGCTTAACGTAGATAGAATTAATAGTAGTCTTGGTCACACACGCGAAAATGTGATGCTGACATGTCTTGAATGTAATCGACGTAAGGGTATTGGTGTCCTGCTTTCACAAAAGTAAAGGCGGTGGTAATTGTGTGTCTTCAAGGATTACTTGTAATTGATCGCGTACAAATCCACGCTGAGGAGCAGTTGAATCTAATTTGTAGATTGCGGGTCTACCCGTGGATCTTACCACACTGGAAATTTTATGTGTGGTCACACTCCAAATAGGATCAGTTGCTCGTTTTTTACCACCTTCAAGTTCACCAGGTTCATATAAATATCTTACAGTCACATCACCTAGTACAGGTTGTTTTGAGAAGGAGTCATGTTGTTGTATTGGTATATAATTTTTGTGATTGCATTGGTAGATTTCATGGCAGTTGCACGAGTAATTTCATTATTTAACGCAGCTATCACACTTGGTAGTCTTGCAATCTATTCACGAGATCTCGTATCTGTGGATATTGCCTTCGCATACCGATATCCAAATAACCACTTAACAAGTCTTCGATTAAATCGTTCAACAATTGCGTGATCGCGATGAATTGCGGTATGTCCTCGTCTGATTTTAACGTTATGTTTTTTCATCAGAGATGATACTACACCAAGAAATTCCTTGCCAGGATCAGCCTGTAATAGTTGTGGCCATCGTAGACCGCCACGTTGATAAATTCGTTCAAACGCAGATGCAACTTCAGTTGTTGTTTTAGTTGATAGTGGTTCTGTTTCCTTATATCTACTTGCAACGTCAACGACAGTCAACGCGTATTTGTATGTGCGCGATTGACGTCTACCAATTTTAATGGTATCGTGTGGTAAAAACAAAATGTCTGTTTGGTGAACTTCATTGGGAGTCCTGACGTCAAAATGTGTGTACTGAATATTTTTAGGTGGTGGTAGATAAATTTGCCATTTTGTCTGTCGTGCTAACCAATTTGCAGCAACAGAACGTGAGACACCTGCTGCATCAGCAAGTTTAGTAATCGCTGCTCTACCCCTCCAATATCCTCTTGGGCTATAATAAACTAATTCCATTATAATAATAACTACCCGACTAATTACCGGCCCCTAGCACTAGTTTACCTTTCATCGCAGATTTTACTAGGAAGCTAGCAAGTTTTTCTCTGAGAGACATATTTTTATTGAATTTAACGAGTGAATCATCTTTACATCTGTAATATGTCGTTGTTGTAAATCCTTATTTTTATTCGCAACATCATGAACGTGGCACGCTTGATCAATCGCATGTATTGGATACTCTCCAGGTCTTGGTTGGTCTCGTTCGTCAAGTCGGATATCAAGTCTAGTTCCAGGACCACAATAATTATATGGAGGAAGTTGTTTTTCTCCTGGATATTTAGCCCATGGAGCTTCTGGTAATTTTCCCAGTGAAGCAGCGATATCACCATTTGTGATAATACAAGACGAAATAAATTTGTATTTTTTGTACCACATTTCACACACTTGCCTGTAAGTGCACGCTTTTTATTTTTAGTTATTATTGTTGTTAATCCACTGGTGGTGGTGGGTGCTCTGCATCGAACACAATATAAATCCATATTATTTATTATATATTTGTACAACATGGATATCATTGATTTCTCAGCGACACTAAAGAAAGAGCCAGTCAAGCATCATCCAGCGCTACCAAATTCTATCAGAGCAATTATCATAGGCCCATCTGGGTCTGGTAAGACGCAATTATTGCTTACTCTGATAATGAGATGGCTCAAGTGGGATAAATTGTATTTAATGGCACCATCTGTAGATGATCAGAGATGCTACCATGTGCTTAAAGATTTTAATGAAAATGCAAAAAGTTATTGGATAAAAACGGTAATGATATTGTTCATTTTATCACCGATATTGATGAAACCCCATCTGTAGATGACCTCGATGGATGTATTAATAATCTCGTAGTATACGATGATGTGATGCTGGACAAAAAATCAAACTCAGCTCGGATATTTTCTCGAGGCAGACGCAAAAACACTGATGTTGTATATGTTACTCAGCGATATACACAAATACCTAAAGTGATCAGAGATAACTGCAATATTTTAGTTGTGTTTAATAGAGCTGATACACACACTCTCTGAAACATTCATCAGACTTGGTGTTCAGGGGACATGGATATAATTAAATTCAAAAACTTCTTTCCAAAAGCACAAGCTATCCCATTTGGATTTATCACGATAAATTTACATGATCCTCGGTCGCTATATCGTGTAGGTCTTGATAAAATTTTCGATTAAGACACAGCAGCGGAGAGGGTGAACTGGCAGATATTGAGTATGCGGTGGGTAAACGAACACGCATAAAAAAATAAAAACACAGGCGTCAAAACTAAATTAACAAAACAACTAACCCAATTATAGAAAATCTCGGTCGGTTAGAGGCTTTGGATTGGCGTTATTGACCTTGTATTTTTATATTTTTTCGTAGGAAGCTTTATTTTTTTTTTAAAGCTTGCTCCAAAACTTGTAGTGTTCACCCTTTCTGCTGCTCTAGCACTGCCGCAGACATGTTGCATGATGTCCCAACCAGACACATTACCTGGACACTAGGCTGAACAGTCCTAACATTAACTTTTTAATGCTGTATCTCCTAGTGCGCCAGCTGTTAGTACCACTTTTATAAGTCTTTGGTATGACTCGGCCGTCGTTCGATCCCGCGACCTCCTGCATCCGAGGCGGGGGCTCTAACCACGAGGCTACCGGAGTGGTTTTAAACCTATGGACAACATAAACATAGGATTTACCTTGTGATTGCAAAGAGTCACTCTCAAATTAATCAAATGGCGCCTATACAATTAGCATTTGATTACCAATTGGCATATGAAACTATTTATGGTTTGTTTTTTTTTTGGTTCAGATTGTTCAAGACTAACTTTTAGTGTTATGTATACTTAACTTGCATTGTTTGTTAGTTATTTTTTAAAACTCAATATATGCTATTGTAATGTAATGTTGTATGTTGAACTTAACCTTGTCCAAAATGAAGTTTAATTTCTACTTGACCTGGTATATTGAGATTTCATTTTGTAAACAACTAAGACATTGCTAAAATATTCTCTTTGTGTATGGGCTTAATGTCAGGATCATTATTAATAAAAGTAAACAAGTCTATTTTGGTCTGGGTCAAGGTTATTGGAACTCCCCTACAATTTACCTGGCGTACCTGACATATTCCAAGTTATATATTATAATTTTAGTAACATACTTTATAATTATATGTAACATTTTATTTTGCAAACATTAAGAACTATCTAGAAGGTTATTTTCCATTATGTGATTCTTTTTCAAACAAAAAAGCTAATTGTAACCTGAGGTCAAGTGGAAGACTATATAATCTTGTTACTGGAAAGATTATTCATTAGTGCTTTAGGATCTAGCAGAATCAATGTCGTATTATTGTTGTGTCCAATAGTTCATTTGGGCTGGAATTTATTTCTTCAATTATTTAATTCAGTGATTATTTTCTCTGGAACTATAGAGATCTCATGAAAATAATATTCTTGGACATAGACATTCACTGGGATTTATAGTCAATTGAAACCTGGAATTATATTACTGTGTTTCAACAAAAAACTGTTGGAACAGCAACACGATACAGGCCGCCACAAGCACGTCAACACCTTCAGCGTTGGACTTAATTTAGAATTCCATTAAAATTTTATTCAGAATTTTTCTTATTAGGACTTGTGTCTGTAATTCTGTGATTATTTTGGGATTTAATTCGCAATACTTTAAGTTCCTTTTTCATTTTTACTTTGTATTCAGGGGAAAAAAATATTTGTTGAAATTTACAAAGATTGTTCCTTTTCACTCTATTCTGTTACATATTTGAAGAGCATAGACTCGTAACATTAGTCTTTAACAATGTCTTTGCTTTTCAGCTTCTTTAAAAGATATCAGACTCAGCTTAACAGTTTTTCATGTTATCTCTTTTACTTTCTTTTTTATGCCATAGAATCTATACATTGTAGTTGCATTGTCACATTTCTCTTATGCACTATATATGTGATGTTCTTTTTGACGAATTTTCTTAAAAATTATGCTATGCTCTAATGCACTGTGTATGGTCCACATCTGTTACATGCTATGGGCTCATTATCTTTCAAAACCTCAAAGTTGTCAAAAGTTTAAAGTTTGTATGCACCTGGATACATGTTGTGCATCATCTCTGGTGGATAGATGCAACTTAGACATGTCATTCATTTTCATGGCATAATATCGTCCAGTCTGTAAACCAAGGGATACACTAATATTAATAGCCAAGTTTAAACTATATCACTGGAAAATTTAGAAACGATGCATTCTTCAGGAATTGTTTTGTAGTTTGAAATTCTTACAGCGTCTAGTATATTGAAGTGTGATGTTCCACAAGGTATCAGTAATCGAAGTATTGAATATATTGATTCATATTTCAGATTTGTTTTCTTGCTTCTTTACTATAACTGAGTCATCTGTATTACTGTGATGCATATTATTTAATCTTGCAATCAAATATTGTGAAACCTCAACCCATTCTTTGGTTTCATATTGCATGAATATATTACATATTTTGGTCTTTAACGTTCTGTTCAATATTTCCATCACAAGTTTCATCTGCGTAAGCTGGAAATTATTCCGTGTTTTCTATTTCCAACAAATCCTCAATTTTCCTGCTTTAAACTGTTTTGCCCCCATCAACGTGTATCTTTCACATTTTCTCATTTTAAATATTTCTGTATCAGCCTCGTGTATGTCATCTCCTCTTTTTTGGTTTTCCTTTTGCAGCCAAATGCTATATATCAATTTTATACTTATATCTGCGTTTGAATTTTTTCATAAGCTTGCGCATCGACAATGTCTGCCTAATATTGGTCATCAACGAGACTAAGATTGGTTTGAGCTTGGATGATAAAATAAAAAAATAAAAAAACGAACGAAAAAATTTATTATCTGAGTTCATACCATTAAGGTGCGATATCCACAATGTTCAAATATTACCTCTATTAGATAAATAAACATATAAAGGTTTGTAAATGCAATGTTTCATTTGTCTTAAATGTTTGTTTTTGTTTCTCACTATCTTATAATTGCCTTTGACTAAGATTCAGCAAGAATCGAAAGCGCTTACGCTAATTAAAACTATGTTTGCTCTGTTCGTTGAGGTTTATTTTACATGTATCTTAGCCAATCTCTGACACGCGCGATGGCCATCGCAAGGTATGTACAAGCACCACCCGGGGCGCAAAGACCGGGAAGGTGCATTTCGCAGAGTTTGCGGTATGTTTCATTCCAGTGGACGTGAGTGAGCAGCTTTGTCCAGCGCATACATTTCAGTTACCATCGATTAACTGAGTATAATTTTTTGTCTAAAGAAGACGGTAGTCATAGAGCAGAGAAAGTAATGATAATCACATTTTAGACAAAAACTAAAGAGAGTAATTATTACTGCTAACCAGAGGGACGGGTGGATGGGGGACATGTGACTACCTATCACATCTACAAACCTATGTTCTCATGTACCATCAAAGCAAGAGAACCCGAGGAAAGTCTAACAACCTATTTATCTAACTACCTGCTCGCCTTCATACTTATGCATTTGATGACAGTCATACATATACCTACCTACACCCTTCTACTGGATAACCGACCAACCCTACCAACAAAACAACTACTCTAACGGCCGACCCACACATCTATGCAGGTATTGTGTTACATCATCCCACCTATCTTATTTTTATTTAGCGATGAATTCTATTCGTATCAAAATAGCTATGTGTGTACTTCCTTTCCCTTCATCGGATCACAATACATTCTACATTAATATAACGTATCGCCGTATGTCACTTATACTCGTACTCTAACACGTGCCGATACCTACGGATCTCCGACCAATACTATTGCTATCAAGGGAATACATATCCCGTAATTTACAGGCACAATGGCAGCTTTACGGACTTTTAAGTCTAATGTCCGTCAAAAACCTAGCTGCCAGTATGTATAATATACAAAGTCAATTAGTCATAACCTATACATCGTGCAACCACTGTTCACTTCAATTTCTGAATGCGCCAAAAACTAACACTAATTCATACTGAGCAAGTGTCAAATAAAATACTTGGTTGTTTTTGCTGTGATAAGCTAATGCCTAAGACGTGGTTTTGTCTTCAATGGTCATACGCCAGTTTTGCTACCTGTTCACCTTTCAATTTATCCAGCTACTGTGCATCTGATTTTCTACATACCAACTAATCCACCCGCCAATCGATCTCTACCTGTACATACGCACGCATGCACATTCACAAATATGTGCATCCTTCATGCATGAAAACAACTTAAAAGTAACAGTTCATCAAGGTTTTACATTACTATTTTATTTGAATTGCATGCGAATTGCCCTTATTTACGGTTGGACATGATTGTTTATTTTGAGTTCTATAACCGTGTTTTTGCACCGTACGTAGCACTCAGGTACCCGTAAAGATACCACGTGATCCTGTCGCTCGTCAATTAACGCCATGTGATCTACGAACATGTATATGCATATCCTTGCAGATTAACCAAACAGTGGACATATTAGGTTGCTCACTTTCTCGAACATCTCAAACATACAGAGCTGGTCTACTAGGTTCAACTCCTATCGGCCTGATTTCTGCAGGAGAGAATGTCAGAAAACAATGATTCAAGTTTTTGTCAGCTTGGCGACGAATTTGATGAGGCATTTCTCGACAATTGCTCCAAGAATGTAATTTTATCTTCAGCTCTCAGTGCATCATCAAGTAGCCAAGATGTCACCCCTTCCACGTCCACAGCCAATGAAATATTTGCGATGGACGGTTGTCAAGGAAATGATTTGAACGATAACGGAAATTTTTCAGACCTCATGCCAACCTGGGTAAGTTAATAAGGAACAACTGATGGTTATTTTTAATAATTTAAGCAAACAAAAAAAACAAAAAACAAAAAACGAACAATATGTGATAATAAGAATTTTTTTAATATAATACTGTTAACAAAATGCTATTCTCTTGCCCGCCAAGTTTTCGTATGCATGTAAATATTGTTTGTCAACACAGTTAAGATATTGTATGATGAACGAACAGAGATAATCATAGATGTTTTGAGGAATGTGATTTATATAACAAATGCGAACTCTATATTTTAAGGATTTTTAATTTTCTTTTAGCGCAAATTTTATTTTATATACATTGTGGAGAATTCTTACTTCGTTATTTTTTATCTTTCATCGTGTACTACTTAATGTTTACGTTTATTTAAAAGGATTTGTCATTTTAAAGTGATGTCTAACATCCATATATCCAATAAGTGTGCCCCTCCCACCACACCCTGCATCCACCCCCTCCCACCCCCACCCACCCTTTCAACCTACTACCACCACTACAGGTTTCTATTGGTAAATTTGAAGAAGACTGACATAAAATATATATTTAATTCAGATTCGTTTGATCTCAAATGCCGCCTAGAATTGAGAGTAATCGGTCATTCTTTTGGTCCGTAGCATGCATTTCGTATTATTAAGCCATTTGATTTTCAATATGTTCGAACTGATGTTTAGAACGTTCATCATATTTGTAAAAAACAAAACTTCTTTTTTCTCCTAGACAAACTAACATTTTAATTTGTCTGATTAATGGTTAATCCTTTAGGGTAGTTGGTGATTAGAAGCCAAGCGTATTTAACGCTGAATCCGCCTCCCCCTCAAGACGATGGAGATCTCATGCATGGTCTGCGCTTATGTAACCGTTACATTACTTTAGGTTATTGCTATTCACGTTTGCTGCCACCACTTGTAATTTGATGTTTATGAAAAATGATTTAAGGGATGTACATTGACAAGCTGTAAAAATGTGAGGGACACTATGCATATGACGCCACATCAAGTCCAAAATATTTAAAAGCTGTATAGAAACAATCCATACAAAAGTACATGAGGTAAATGCACAGATGTCTTTACGCAGGTACTGGTCATGTATTCGAACCAGAGTGGTCATTAACGTTATGAGTGAGTAATGTCCACTTTGCAACTACTAAGGGATTAATCCAGATACGATTAAGAATGTTTAGGACTTCATGGGTGATATTGTGGAAACAGCAAAAGAACTAAACTGTTTGTTCTTGAGGCAGTTGATTCAATATTTTACTTTCATGTAATTACAAAAAAGGTACGATCTGACTTTTAAACATATTTGAAGGAAATTTTCTCGTATCACTGTAAACAAAATCGATTCACCTTGATTTTAGAAGCCATAGAGAAACAGACCCCCTCTGCACTGTGCTTAAAGCTTTCCCCATCCATTGTTCTGTACGATCTTTATATATATATATATATATATATATATATATATATATATATATATATATATATATATATATATATATATATATATATATATATACGCAAAGAAATGTTATCATACAGGTTAGATAATTTAAAAGTATCTCCGCCATTAAAAATTCTTTAACCTCTATGATCATATTATTTCATCTTATTTCAAAAGTTGGATCAAGGCATAGCGCTTTCCGCTCTGGTAATATTTGTGTTTCTATGTTAACCTCTTAACATTTTAATTTCTGCCTTAGGAATCTGGACTGACTTGGATGAGAATTAAGTACACTGTGTACTTTGATGAGAATTAATTACGCCGAGGAATGTTACGCACGAATGCCTATACAATCAATTTTATAACATAATCTATAGTGGTGTGTGTATGTTCGAGAGGGTGTATGGGTTCGTGCACATACACAATGCGATGGACGTCGAATCTCCGTAGATGATGAATTAAATATTCTCTAACCCGTATGATATTATTTCTTAGGATATTTTGTAAGTTAAATGTTATCAAGGATTGTCGTTTGGATTGAGGGATATATATATATATATATGGGATACTAACTTTTTGTAGTATACAAATATCTTCTTACTATTTTTCCTATCAGAAAGACTATATTCTCAACTTATAATTTTCGTATGATTCTTGCTCCCAAATATGCAACGGTGGCAGAGTTGTCTAAGGCTCCGCCTTCATAAATCACTCACATTTTACCTCTGTGCGGGTTCGAGTCTCAACTCGACTAGCGTGGAAATATAAGCAAGGTTGACAGTAGATTCCGATTTGTCGGCGGTCTTTCTTTCTTTTTTTTTTTTTTTTTTTACAATATACACTGGCCGCCATGTATAGCCAATAACGTGCTGAAAAAGGTGTTAAACCACAAAGCCAAACCAAGACCTAAATCTTTCTTTTATTTTATTTGAAAAAGTGTACTCGTTCTAAGCGGTGAATTTCTTGGCCTCCCCTCAACAAAACTTTCTGACCGGTGCACTGACAGAAATGTACACTATCTCCGTATAGATCTATAAGAGTGTGACTATGTCTGTGTGACCCCGTCGGTAAGAGGACAAACAAATGTTCCGAATTCGATATATTGTCTCGCATATTTTTAGGAACAAGTGCTTGGCGATTGACATTAAACCAGTTGGGTACTGATCAAACTAGGCGGATATATGTGGTAAACAGTTGGTTGAGCAATGAAGCACGATGTACTTATTTGGACGAATCTCTCTCTCTCTCTCTCTCTCTCTCTCACACACACACACACACACGCACACACACACACACACACACTACAAAAAGTCTATTCAATTTTAAAGATATTTCTTTTTAAACCCTTAAAAGCTTGCTGAATCGTGCTTTCTTTTGTATTTGTTTCTAATTTGTTTCTGTGTTGTTGTTTTTCGTGAGTTCGCTTTCGGGAAAAGAGACCGCTGAAGCTACTAGTAACACTCACTGTTCTTGTCTTATGATGTCACTCTTTCAAGTATTTTGCAAAACAGTGACGTCACGCTAAGGAACGTCACATGTCAACGTCATTGACTCCCTGACGTGTTGTTATAATAGAATTTTAAACTCCACTTTATTTCGCGGAGGGTCCTCACTCCCCGGGTGGCTGAGTAGTCTAAAGATTTTGCCTTTGCAGATCACTCGGCACATTTCACCTCTGTCCACATGAGTTAGAGTTTTCAGCTCGACTAACGTGGGTACGTGAGAACGCTTGCCAGTTGCTTCCCGTAGATCGGTGGTTTATTCTGGGGTATTCCCGAGTGCTTGCCGCACCAAAAATACTGGCATACACTGAAAACCACAAAACCAAAAGTCAGTCATCTGACTTAAATGTATACAACTCGTTGATTAAAATAATGTACCACTCACTGCAAACATCTTGTGATATGTGGTACTTTTCAGTTAGTTTCATAAATATAATATCAAAGCCCAATGTTTACGCTAGCATGTTCTGTAGCATAGCACTTTTAACAAATATACAAATAATCGTGAATGATCACCTTTTTACAGTAAGGAAGATCTCTATACAGCTTTTCTTTTTTTGAAAACAGGGTCCCTGTGTTGTTAAGTTTTCGTAGGTGCGCACTGTTACGGTCACTCATATATTTCACCCCTGTCCGCGTTAGTTTGAATATCGGCTCGACTATCGTGGATGTGTGAGAATGATTGCCAGTAGCTGGGTCGATGCCTCTTCGTTATTTCTCGGGTTCTTCTTCCACCTATAAATAACCTATGTTATGCTGAAAATGATTTTAAACTGCACAAAATCAAACCATTCTTTTGATCACGGGTTTTTTTTTTTTTTTAGTTTTAAACTAACCGTTACAATGAGTCTTGTGATAGGAGACTATTCAGTTTTGTTGCAAAAGATGTTGATATACAAATAAATATGGAAGGTGTTAAAATTTTAAAACAAAACACTTTTATTCTGCTGGAAAATTTTATCGAAAATAAAAGAAAATATTCTGGTACTAAGTTCTTTTCCTTGTGCACACAAATATTACTCGCCAGCCCCC
>JAECUM010009754.1:0-72329 GCA_016617855.1 Megalonaias nervosa | reverse complement strand
GATGAGCGGCTGAATAGAGTAATAATGAAAACAGTTTGTTATGGCATGCACACGTCATTAATTCATAAAGAATCGTCATCGGGTAAAGGAAAAACATGCGTCTACGTCGTAAAAAAATAAATCAACGAACCTTTAGAAAATATAATGGATCTCAACACTGACAGCAAATATTGAATGTCCTCTTGCCATTTCATCATTATCGTTTTAAAAATTTTCTCGAGAATGCTTATCAGTCTATGTAGGTATAAGACTACTAATTGTTTTACATCCAGAGAACCAGTCTACTTAATGAGGAATACAAAATAGAGCACTAAATATTTTGACTGAATATTTTTATTATACATTTCATAATCTTCAATATATGCGCTATAGCCGACAACAAAATATTTACTTTTATTTTGATGTCCTCTCTTTACTTTCCAACAAACAATATAGTTTATGGACTCTTAGTGTGAGCCTACGTTATAGGTGCATACCAGGGCTTCTCCCAATTTTGGTGGCACGAGACTAAAACAAAATACTGCGAAACCAATTTCTCTAACTCTAATGAACGGAAAAATGGGTAATTTGTATGACAAGCAGATGCAGAAAATATTTTGTTTTCAATTTAATGAACATTAAATTAATGGGAAAAGAATTAGAGGTCAAATCCTGTATGGTAAATAAATGTCTATATACTTTCCAATGCATTATCATCATCATAATGTGCTTTCACATTACCATTTAGAATAGGACCATATCATATCTTACTTCTGTTAATCGTTAGATAAATATTTTCTTGCTTGAAAATAAGAGAGAGATAAATCCTTTAGAAAAATGACTTTGTTGCTGTAATTGTTTTCTTTTTGTTGTATGTAAAATAAAAACTGACTTTTTGCGATACAGTGGGAATGCAACCACTACTATAACCAAGCAGAGAACAAAATTCCCAATCGATGCGGCTATCGCAACAACCTTGCGTTCGTCTTCCTCTTCCTGTGCAGTTTGCTCAACTGTTCAATAATAATAATACGGCAAAATCATTATCGTTCAGAGAAGAATGCGTAGATAACAAGTATTCTCCTTAATACATGTCATCAACTATATTGCGAACAGCACAACATATATTACTAGCAATATCTTTATCAATATTGCGATAATATGATCGATTGACTAGATGTTTAATAAATTCTTTTATTTGTTTAAATGAACTATTTTTTGCCTAAACGTTGTACATTTTGATGGAACTTTTATCTTCATAATTTTATTTTTCGGCTGTGAAACATGCAAATTTATGAGTGTAATTACCCCTACTACTATAATTACCCTAATTACAAGACATAAACACTTGCTGAATACTGCAAATTGTTTCAATTGCACTACTGAGTATCATATATCAGAAAAATACCATTCGTGTTATTAGCTCCAGCAAAAACATAAGATCATAGAATGCGATTTACATACTACTATCACTGCTAAATGTACACAAAGACCAAATCTATATTGAGATACCTAAGAGTAAATGGAAAATGCAAAATAAGAAAGATGCGCACGTAGAAAAATGGAAATAAATACCTGTTGTGCAATTGTCGCCATACCATCCAGGAAGGTATCCACGAATACACATAGAAGTATTAATATCGCATGCACCATCAGCAGCGCATTGTCCACACTGCAATGTACAATTCAATGACCAGTTGCCTGCCTTGCATTGTAGACAATTGCCACTGTTAATGTCGCATTGGGTGCCCAGTGCCCAGTATTCACAGCTCTGATTGCATATTTTTCCCCACTGTCCGGCTTGACATTGCGTACAAACACCACTTCTTTGTTGACACATGGTATTAGTCCTGCAATAACCACAGGACTGATTACAGAACGCCCCCCAAGAGCCATTCTTACAGCCATCTACACAAACACCTATTATATTACATGTCCTTTTGATGCAGTTTCCACAAGCTTTGTCACAACGTACACCCCGTTGTCCATCCTCACAAATCTCGCATTCGCCGTTATTTTTGTTACACTTTGTGGCATTCTTACAGAGCGAGCATCTTGATGTGCAGTTATCGCCCCACCATCCAACCTCACATTGACCAGGACATGTCCCCGTTATTTGATTACATCTGTCCCCACCAAAACATCTCCCACAAAACTTTGAACAGTCAAGTCCCAGTGTCCCACATTGCAAATTTGTAGGCAGGTAGCATTCTCAGGAAAACAGTACGATCCATTCAAACATTTAACACAATTCTGTGGACATTTCATTTCATCGTCAACAAGACAATCTGAGAAAAGGAAAATACAATTTGTAGCAACAACTAATTTCAAGCAACCCTAAAGAAAGATTATTCTCTCGGTCGGAAAGACCAATCTAAGATTGCTTTATATTTGCTAATTTAAAAACATATCTTGATGTACATGTAGATTGCTTAATAATGAAACATACAATCTGTAGCATCTCAAAACGTATTGGTAATAATTTGAACTGCAGGTAAACCGACTCAATCTAAAAAGAGATGATATGTTAGAATAAATATTTTTAAGATAACTATAGATTTGCATTTCAATTTGATTGTTAGAATTGTCATAGAATATAAAACAATGTGTACTTACAGTCACATCGGCCATTTGTTCCGGCTCACTTTTCCACACATCCTCCAACAGGACATGTTCCTTCAATTTTGTTATATTCGCTGAGAGACGAGTCGCAGTAACAATACCTTTCGCACTCCCAGCCACACTGGTGGACTGGGCAGTCTGGAAAATGATTAAAAATAAGCTTAATATGGGCATTGAACTTGCAGCGTGCCTGTACGTAATAGTTATATAAAAAAGAGCTCAAGAGTACGAAAACAAATGCAGGCATTATCTACAAACGAGAGATAGTTCGCATTTTATCTGAATGGGGGATACTGCAACATAACTGATTTAAATATTCAGAAGAATAGAGCATATCGATAACTGAAAACCATATTTTTCTTCGCAAATTACTCTAATTCTTCGTTTTCATGACACAATTGTAATCTGACACTATAAAACAAAACAAAAAGACCAATTAACTCCCATAACAAGTTAAATACGTTAGAAAAAAATAAATCTGAATATACATATTATAATTAGGAAGTGAATTACATTTTGAAACACATACCTCCAAATACAAATGCTTCGCACAAAGTAAGAGGTTTGTCAGTTCCAGGACCTATTTCTATGTAAACTGATTCGCCTTCATAAGAGGAAAAGTCTGTAACTTCTACATCAATCCCTGTATTTACATTTGGTGGAGCAGAATAAACCATCTTGTTAACAGAGTTGACCATAAAACTAACGGTAAATCCGTTTAATCGTTCTGTAAAAAAGATAGCAAAATATTACACACACACCCACACACCCACACAGAGCCACCTACCTAAATGAATGCAAACTCTGTCAAGAAAGGGCAAAGAAAATTTATAATCATGCTTCAACCATAATATTCATTTCGGTATAGATACTATGGGCCATGTACTGAAAATGGTTTTTAAAATAATTATATCAGTATGGAATGAAGAGTAGAGTTGTCCAATGGATTGTGACTCTTACTTTTCTTGTCTCCGATCAGTTGTCTTGGGTTAGTTGTCAAGTGACATTTTCATTACATCATAATACAGTAATGCTCATTTGGATGGCATCACAACGTTAACACAACATCCATGTTTCTAATTGAAAGAGTCATATATGTGTTTTGGTACAGAAATACTTTTTTGTCTTATTCACTGAAGAACCCATGGGTGAGAAAAAAAATCAACTTGGTTGGCTGTAAAAGGTACAAAGAAATTCCACTCTCAGCGTTGAATTATTTGTCTTCTACTTGGCAAGGCCTTGAGGAAGGCAAGTATCATGCAACCCATCGACTGGGATTTTTTTTTGTTTCAAATATGCCAATCCAAATACAGATTCATTAAGTCTTGATTTGGTTGGGTTTGATGGCAGCATCATGTAATTTGATGCGTGATTCTGTTCGATGAAATTTCCATGTCAATGAAGTTTGTGGAACACAAACAGAAATATTTACTCTTTACATTAAAAAAAACAGAAGAGAAAATGATCAATTTCGGTGGTTGTCAGCTGGTCATGGAACTCCCAGTCTCGGACCTAAATAATGTTGTATGTAGAAAAAGTTCAACACAATGAACAAATATCAATTACAGGCCAGTGCGTGCGGGTAAAAGAATCCAGAAGCATACTATCCATGGACTAGGCCAGACTATGCACTGTAGCCGGGCTATAAAAACACGAGGATATGTGGTCAGTAAGTCACATGGAATGGAATTCGCGTAAGCAATCACGGTTTACCAAGCAGGCATAGATGTCCAAGGGCAAGGACGACATTTATCATTATGCTTGACATATTGTATTTCTGATGTACCTTCGGCCAAAATAATTATTTATTATTGCTGTATCATTACAAGTAGCGTAAATCCTCCAAGGGGATTTCCAAGTTAAGGTGCAACCTTCTACAGAGATTCTATGAGGTAGTCGCCTGACATTAAATTACTATTAACTGGAAAGGAATACTTTTCTAAAGTGAGATAAAATAGGAGTATCAAAGATGAAACTGACGCTCAAAGTCCAAAAGCTTTGGTGTTATGTAACTTTTATTAGAATAAAGTACTTGAACTTTCCTGATCTTATGTTTGGTTCTTCTGCTAGTGTGACAATTTCGAATAACTTGTGTAAACTCGTAGTATCAAGTGAACGTTTGAGCATGACCTAGAGCCAGTGCCTGATTTAGGCATAAGCGAAACAAACTACAGCTTAGGGCCTCACAATCTGAACTCACAGTCTGAAGGGGCCTCTCAAATTTATTTTATACCAAATAGGGCCTCTACAGCTTCATATAGATTAGGGCCTCGCTGTGTCTAAATCCGGCACTGCCTAGAGCTTCTAACTCTACTAGTTTTGAGAACCACGAAATCCATATTCGAAATCCAAAAATGTTGCCAACATGTAATTTCGTTTACAATCATATTAGAATCCTAAAACTTTCTTAATTTGATCAACTTGGTCCTCTATTAATGACTGCTATATTTTCAATGATGCAAAACAAACATCATATCAAATAATAGGGCTACTAGCTTGAGTTTCGAACTAGACAAGCTTAAAGAATATGGTACCACTTTAGTAGTTTCGAATTTTCTTTGCAAGAGACTCGGGATAATTTTCAATAGCTGGAAACAATACATAATGTTCGAAGAACATTGGTATCTTTACTTTATCAGTCTAGCAGAGGGGTCAAAATTCATCATATTTTCATTATAATTTAGACTGCAGACTTTTATTCTTTTTATCTAGAATTGTGTGCCAAAACGTTTAGAGAATACTGGGCTTGAAACCACTTCTTTTATAAAAAAAAACATAAAGACATCATTTCCCGCAGAGTTCTAGTGTCTTTTAAGGTAGACCGGGGGGGGGGATTGTTTTAATTCTCAGGCCGAGGCATTTCTCAAAGGTAATCTGTTGAAAATCTGTGAAGCTCGTGTTTAATGAAGACTGTGACGCTGTATGTTACGTACTAGTATGCGAAATTTTCATCTATAAACTGGCAACCAATCTACTTTTCTTTTGTTTCTTATAAAGTGGTCCAGAATTTGCCAATAACCTACCTGGGTATATATTTCTGTTGACGATTTTAATTCGTTTAATCAAAAATACATGACTCAGATCTACTTACCATCGCTGAGGAAATGTGTCGCTGGAGTTCGTGTGAGTACAGGATCCATCGTTAAAATTGGGACTGGTTCCTCCATCCACTGCCAACTCAGCCCAGCCATCTGTTTTATTCCCAAAGTTATACCTTGTTGATGATTGTTCTGTGTTGCGCCGATATGCCAGGTTGCGACCTTGTGAAATAAAATGATTAAAGATTATCAAAATATAGAAAGAGTTAAGATTCTCGTACACGTCCTGCGCATCGAATATACAAATCCGGCTTTAGGAAAAGAAAATACATCTTGATCTGGTATTCTAAACGTCATCTACAAAGAACATTGCTAATAAAGAGTAAGTAAACTCGTCATAAAGAATAGTAAGTAATTCTTATTTGACCAAGTTTAAACGATGTCTACAAAGCAAGAGTCGGGCATCTGTATAAAGGGAGATAATTCTCAGGTAACAGTTTTAAAGCTTCACTTCGAAGGACTGTTCAGTATTATTTGTCAAATCGTTCATCAATCATATAATTATGTCTTTATGTTTGAAATTTATTGTAATTAGCCTGAAAGATGTGATTACATTCAATTATGACTTAAGTATTTGTCTTAAAATTATTATTATTATGATCTCAATCAGTCTGATTTGGCATGCCTTTTGATTCGCGTCTCATCAACAGCCATCGCATTGCTAAATCCATGAATGCATTTTTGTGTGCTCAGTTTTCAAGCCCATGACTTCATGAATGCTGTAAAACATGATTTTCTATTCTTAACAGAATTTACAATATTTTCTCATTATTAAATATAACATTAAATTATTATGATTGTTTGAAAGTTCATTCAAGTATGAACCCAATATAAACGTTGTGCAAACTCAAAATAAACTGTGAGTCCTTAAACGTACTTTCGTTTCCCATTAAGTGCATGAATGGTTAAAGGTGGAAGATTTCAACATGTTGTAACCATGGTACTAGATTCCTTTCGGCGTGTATGTGGGTCTGTGAAGGTAGGGTAAAGACCTTAGGACCTGACCCGGGATTTCCAGTCTGAAATGTGTTGACATTTGGACCATCGATCGCATATACCAATTCTCTGTATCGTAAGAGAAACAACTTGGGGAGTTTTTTACATTCATGAACAATCACAACTATTCCCTGGTACTATCCACTAAGACAAGATCAAAGTGTCTAAATTTTTACGCACTCTATACTCATAGGACAGTCGTTGGCCAAAGTTTTAGTCGAGCCATAACGGTATAACGAGGAGTTCAAGGACATTTCGCACGTACGAAAGGACGGACTGTGTCACGATAATAATAATAATAATAATAATAATAATAATAATAATAATAATAATAATAACAATGACTATTGTTATTACTACTTTTGTTATTATTATTATTATTATTATTATTATTATTATTATTATTATTATTATTATTATTATTATTTAATAGTTAGTATTGCAAACGTAAATTACGAAATGTGCAATAAAGGCACTTACCGCCAAATATTCGCACGTCGCACAGCATCGCCCATTCCGGTCCCTCTGTTGACAATATTCGAACTATTGACCCATATGTGGCCTCCTTGCAAGCAATTCGAAGCTCCCAGTTCGTCTGCTTCAAACTTGCATCGCTGACACAAAATCTGCCACTGGTTTCCGAGGAATAGTTCTTGATTTCGACTTGAAAATTCTGGTTCTCATCTAGTATGGAATAGGAAAATGTGCATCGTTTTAGTGATGTTTGTTATTCCATTAGAAATCTCAATTTTTGTATTGCATCCTGTGGAAATTTCGTGATTTTGAAAATAATAATAATAATAATAATAATAATAATAATAATAATAATAATAATAATAATAATGTTATGAGTTATTACACAGAATTTGGAACAACACTCACAGGATCCGTTTGCGGTGACGAACGAAGAATAACTGATACATCTGCGTTCGTCAAGAAAACCGGTGATACAATGGCAGGTATTTTATTGATGTCAAATCAACGAGTACTTGGTTTAGAAGCATATTATCAACCACCAAAAGGTTGATCTTACCCAAGCGATAAGTTACTCACAACTAAAAACGATCGACGATAACAAACTGTCATTGACAGGAGGAACGTTAAACGGTAAGTCGGATATGTCAGGAATTTTTTTTTTTTTATAAATTTGGAGACCGCGTATCAACCGGCAAACTTAAATCAAATCCTAGCAGTAAGTTATTTGCAGTTGAAATACGTAGATGATAACAAGCTTAATAAAACCAGGGGAACGGTTAACGGCAATATTAATATGTCAAGTAAAATAATTATTGGGTTGGAAATTACATATCCGCCAGCAAACGTTGATATTACACAAGAGGTGAGTTATGCTCAACTAAAATCTGTTGACGATAACAAGCTTGAAAGGTCGGCGACACAATGACTGGTGACCTGATAATGAGCGACGACGCAAAAATAACTGGGCTTTCAATAAATTCACCCCCCAGCTGATGATACTGATGCCATTAGTTATGCTCAGTTAAAAAGAGCACTCACTCCGTATTTAAAGCTATCTGGTGGATCAATGACCGGCAGCATAGATATGAGAACCAACAAAATAACAACAACATATGTTCCAGTTAACTCATCTGATTTAACAAATAAAGCGTATGTTGACAGTTTATCTAGCGGTGTAAAACGAACAAAAAACAATGTTGGGTATTTTCCAACACTTTTTAAGGCATCTGATAACCGAGCTGGGTTTGAGGTAAGTGCATCAACACATTACCCAGGAAATTATCCTCATCACGCTTTCGCTGTTGATGATGGACAAAAATGGACGACTAACGGAGAAACCGAAGACTTTTGGATTAAAATCAAATGTCCCGTTGCAGTTGCTATTTGACAAATTCATTTGCGTGGCCTATTAAACTCTAGTGTTTGGCAAATTTATAATTGCCGATTGGAAGGATCAAACGATGATATTAACTGGGTAATATTGTATAGTACAGCAAACACATATATTTCAACAACACGATACTTTACGATTCCAACTGCGAATACTGTTAACAAGTACTTGTATTTTCGAGTTTATGTGGTTGCTGCAAAAAGTCAATTTCCAGGATTGACAGCATTTCAAATATACACGCTCGACGATCAGGTATGATCGTAACGATTACATCAGCGCGAACAAATTAAATCTAACGTTTTAGAAGAATGTCTGAACCAGCAATTATAACTGTTGCAAGAGAATTTTACGATAATATTTTTAACCTCAACAAAGATGTTTCTACAACAGATGTTAGCAGCAAATCACAAGCAGCAAACAAAATACAAAATATAAAACATATTAGCATTGAATCATTAAACACTCAATTGTCAGAAGGTATGGGTAATTTTGCTTGCGTTATGTATATACGAGGACCACAACTAATAGAAGCAATAAGAAACTTTAATATTATAAGCAGATACTGTCATCCTGATGATTGTCTAGAAGAACAAAACCAAGTTGAAATCCTAATAAAAATGCTGCTTGAGCTTAATATGGAAAATATATATTTGATAATTCAATCAGATCTAATAAAAGCACGAATAAACGACAATCATGTTCATCTTAACAAAGTAGCGGAAGCTAAAATAATAAAATTAGGAAGAAACAAAGTTACACGATATTTTTCAAAACTAGAAATTTTTAAGCATCTCGGTATGTATTACCACGACAAACAAACCCTACTTAAAATTTCTAGTATAACAACAGATACAGAGTTAATAATCAAAGCATACTCGAGATCAATTTTACCAATGATACGTGAAAATCCTAAATTTCATCCGATTGTTGTTAACAAATCTCTAGCGATAATCAAAAATCTTGACGAGGAAATTTATAATCTCGGTGGTTCTGATCGATTTGATTTATTGAAGAAATCGAATCAGTAAGGTTGGAAGAAAAGATTGATTCTTACTACGACATCAGTGAAGAAGATGATGTCCCACTTCCATCGCTCCAACGCTCTAGACAATTGTCAATACGAAATTATGACACTGAAGTTAAGAAAACACTAATGAAACTATACGAAAATTTGATGTTAACAGTTGCTTCTGTTATTGGTCTTCTCCTAATTGAACGAGACAGACTCCGAAAAGTAATGCAAAAACATTTTATAGTCGCATACGCAATTATGAGACAGCATCTTGTCCTCAAAAATTTTACGTTGGATCAAATAAGCTTGGCACTTGGGTTTATTGATGAAACAGAAAGAGAATACGGTGATTTGGTAAATAAAACAGATTTGTATGAACGTGAAGTAGAAAACGTGTTTGATTCCTACAGCTGGTTAAAGAAAAATGAGGTATTAACAGATGAACGATATAAAGATACTTCGTCGGATGTTTATGACAAGTATAGAGATTTTATAGCTGATCCTAACAATGATAAGTTCCGTGAGTTTCTTGATTTAATTGTTGGTACTAGAACTTTTGTCATTGTGTAAAAATTGTAAAACAAATATAGTATAATAAAAAAAACAAATCATCAATTTTAATCATGTTTCAGAGGAAATTACAAAACATGATGTGGACGCACTAATACAATATTACAGATTTTACCATAAAAACTTTTGGTGTGTAAAACAATGTTATAAATACTGTAGCAAAATACTTCGGGTAATATCATATTTACCACTGCTAATGACTGGCTCTGGTATAATTTCGAGTGGAGCATCATTAAACCCGTGTTTGTTAATAATATCGGTGTTGGTGTTTCTCTTGCAACAGCGTGTAAAAAAAATTGAGCCTCGACTTGAGACCAAAAAATATGCCTGTAAAACAGCAAGTATCACTTATTAAAATTACTTGATCAAATACGATCTTATCTGCGCTGTATTAAATACGATATGGACGATTTAATACGCGAGTTTCGTATTATTGGCAGTATGTTTACAGATATTCTATCAATGAGAGTTAGCAGGTATGAAAAAAATTATCAAAAAAGTATGGTGATGATAGGGTGTAAAAATGTATCTAAACTTTAGAAATAAAATAATCTCAAAAGTGCAAAGCATTTCGTGGGACCTGATGGGTGTGGTCGGGGTGGGTTTAAATATGCATCACTGTATTTGTTTGGAGAAAAATAGGGTCTCTGGGTCAGAGAAAAATAGGGTCTCTGGCTCAGAATCCTCCTTTATTTCTACTACTCATGTTGGTATATACTAACACATTTGTTTCAGAAACGTAAATACATTCTCTATAGTATTCACTTACCCACCCACCCCAGCAGTTTCAACCCGAGCCCCATCGATTTTTAAAACTGAACGCATCAAAGATATAAAAGATGCACAAACTTAGTCACCTCATTCATCATTTTATAATTTCTAATATAATCTTCGCCAGGAGGTCTCTAACATTATCATCTTCTTCACGTTTCTAAACAAACGGGATGTTTTATTATATGTAATTTTTGTATCCGTTAACTTTACATTGTCAGAATTGTGCAGTAATTTACGATACTGAACACCTTCATATTGCATGTATGCCTAAAGATAGTATAGTGCATTAGGAACTGCTTTGGAAACAAACTATGTACACTAGAGTAGATGCTTTAGGTTTTGGTTGATTAAATTTGTTTGTCAATGAACAAAAGCAGCTGTTTCGTCCATTTTAAAGTAGAGATGATAAAGTTAACGATGTGGACGAGTTCACTGAATCAGAAACGAAACTTTCAAAGAAGCAAACGAATGAACATGATATTCGCCATGTCAACAACAAACGTGAGAGACACAGTAATTGAAAATACTGTTCTGATCATTGAGACAGTTATTTAGGAGAATATTCATATCTTTTAACAAACAGAATGGTTAAGACTATGACGAATGCTGTCTAGGGTCTAAAACAATATAACACAGCAAGGCATATTGAGGCCAAGGGCTATCGCATATCTATCAGAGACGTACCATTTTACAAGTCTGTCAAAATACTAGATTCGAGGAAAAATGCAACTGAAGGTTTTGGTAGGACACAAAGAGCTTCAGGGTCAATAATCCAAGACGTCGAAAAAGTATTATTTCCACTTTGTAAATGTAATTTCACACAACAGCTGCTTTTCAATTGTCCCCGTGTAACTATTTTGATACAATCTTATGCTAGCAATGGAAGACACACTGTACGATACAGGTCATAGCTGGGGTCCCTCCAACCGCAAGATACAAGTGACAGAGCATAAGCATGTTTTCTTTAGCTGGAAATAAGAATGATAATAAATACGCTTACATTTAAAATCTTGAATTTCCTCAAAATTAACTTTCTTAGTTCTTCAAATCTGACTGACATGTGCTGCAAAACCTGACAGACACCGAAGCTGTACTGGAATTTCGAGTAGCCAACATTTCCAGTTGCAATCCATTCTCCTTATTACACTATATTGACTCAATAATCCAGTCCCTCATAATCAGAGATGCAGAATTCAGTTGGATCAACATAGAAACAAAATCCATGCGCATTCATTGACAACATGACTCTAAATTTCAATTTTAGGTAAACCAAAACGACAGTTCTTATTGAAAGAGATATAGAGTCCGCGACTAAGTTAAAAGGTCGCTGGGCGGAGCTGTGTGCGCATGAATACTGTTATTGTGTATTGATGAATCTACGGTTATGAATCCATTTCGGAATAAAGCATAAATTGAATTACTTTGTTTCTTGTAATGTCTTTTATTATTAAGCCTTAGGTAGTTAAACAAAATGAGCATATAATATGAAGGTTACTGCATAGTCAAGGGAAAATATGAACTCGTTTTATCTGTACTCTTTTTTGCTGAAAAAATACTGCACTCCACAAAGATGGTGCAGTAGTTTCTGAAAAATTTTCCCATACAAATGCAGTAACCTGTAAATATAGTTCACTGTCTTCTATACGCTCTAAATAATAATGTACATTTCCGCAAATTTGGGAGTTACAGCCCATTTAACACACGTATGAAAGAATACACCTTTTTTACTTCGTTCATTTTTTTCATTTTCTTAAAATAGAAATATTAAAACTACACACTGCAAATAAGGATGCAGACAATACAGTTTTTGCTCAAAATGGATTATTCTAACAACCGGAAAAGGACAGGTTGTTTGTTGGTAACATCGACCGCTTCCGTTTGGTTTGAAACGCGAACAAGATGATAATGTTACAGGTCACCTGGCGACAATCAGGTTAGATATTATAATTTGATAAATGAAATGACTAAGTTTTATGCCCTTTTGAAGGAGGTGGGGAGGTACAAACCACCGGGAGTGTAGGCGAATTACCATAGGAAGAATCAGGTTTATACTGGATCAACGACGGTAGATCTAGTCTAAATGTTTCTCTTCGCTTTCTCCCTAATTTTTCTCACGTACAACACCTCAATGACTATTAAGGTTGACTATATGCACTATGTTCACCCTACTTACATATTTTGTCCATTGTTATAATCAAACCGGTAACAGTGTAATTTTTCTGAAGGTTTATTTCCATCCATGTTCCCGTAGTAATATTGTTGCAAGTGCTGTAGTTTCCGTCTACTACAGAAGCAAGATCCCCAGACAAAGACTGGATCGCTGGTTTGTTCAATGCAAGATCCCCTGCAGGACATGAAAGAAATTATCAATGTTATTGAGAAAAGGTTATTTTGGAGATAATATAAAAGAGGGACACATAATAGACGTAAAAAGTAGATTTAAAACCGTTCTAATAACTCGGACGCCGCTGTAAATACAAAACTACCTGTAGCGTGCATGAAGATGTGAAAAACAATGTTGCGTAAATTGGTGATGCAATATTTTTGTGTGCAATCCATCTAAAAGAGCACATGCAACTGTACAGCTTTGTGCGTCATGTTTAATGAATAAAAAAAGTTTTCGCGAAATGCCAAATCTTCACTAAAAGTCAGCCCTTAAACAGCCACAATACAAATTTTGTCGTGTAAAGACAGACATTCTGTTTACTATCACCCCCTTTTATATTTTTTTTACAGCAGCCACCTTGTGAACATCGTCTTACTTTCTTTTACTCAAGGAATCTAAATGAAGCCATTTTCGGTTGTTCGGGTTATTCCTTTTTGCTCTTCACACAAAGAAGTGAAAGACGGTAAAGGATATATAAGGTCAGATTAAGTTAGGATGGCTACTGTCATTAATTAACATTACTCAACACCAAGTAAGTACATATCGGAGATCATTCATTATGTCCTGACCATGGTATATTAAGTTATACCAATCGACATTTAGCGAGCTTTAATTATTGAAATCGAAAACAGATAAGAGAAAGTCATATTGTTATGTATATTTCATTTGTAGTGTTTGTTGGCTTTTCTTAATAATATACGTTTTATATATGTTTTTTAATCGACCTTGTCCAGATTCAAGTTCTCTGTGTACCTGACCTGCAACATTTATTTTGGAAAGAACATAATGCATAGCTGGATAGGTCTCTATGATTTTCGATTAACTATTCAGATCATCAATAATGGTAAACATATTTATAGTCTTGATTCCGACCCTATAAACATCTAGAATGGAATTTCCATAAAGTGACAGAGTCTTTTCAGAATATGGTAATTGCGACCTGGGTCAAGTAGAGCAGTATATAATCTTGTTTATCTAAGGATTATTCATTCTTGCCTTAACATCTTGAAGCTGAATCAGTCTTATTGTTGTGTTCAGTTTTCATTTGGATGGATTTATTTATTCCAATTATTATTTACTGGAAATACTAAGTGCTCATCAATAATATTCTTGGACTAAACATTAATTTGAAATATTAGTGAATTCAGACAATGATATTTTTGGATTATATTATTGTGATATATCAAAAGACTGTTAGCACATCATCACTATCCAGGCCACTGGCACATTAACACATTTGAGACTATAGGCATATCAACATGTTCAATATTGAAACAAATTTGAAATAAAACTGGAATTCAGATGGAATTTCTTACATTTGGACTTATGATAGAACTTTAAGGACTATCAGGGATTTAATTCACAATACTGTAATTGTTTCTTAAATTTTCACTTTGTATTCAAGGGAAATAAATTATTTGTTGAATTTTACAAAACTTGTTGGCTTACGCTCTTTTCTGTTACTTAGTTCAAGACCATAGAGTCATAACACATATATATTCCTCTTTTCAGCGATTAAAACAAAAACACGCTCTTGAAAAATTAGATAAAAGGCGTGTACAAGTCTGATTCACCTCTTTGTACGAAGGTTGCACTTAGAAAATAGCTCTTCTATTATTATTTATTACTACATTCTTAGTACTACAAAAGTATATAATGTGATCATTATCGTGCAAAATTGTGAGTTTAAAATTATCTCTCACCACAACTAACTCGATTTATTCATTACATACAATAAATAACGATGAGCATGAAGAATTTATTTGACATGTCAAAGTAATTTCCTAAGATCTATAAACTAAACACAGATGCAAATAAACCATGCGTCAGGTATGCTAAGAAGGTTTAACTTCAGTTACAAACCTCTGTGTCAACGTTGGAACGTACACTAATCAGCAAAGCGTCATTTCGTTTCGGTCACGCTGACGATCCCAATCACCTTATTTTTATTAATCATCAAATGCCAATATATTCTTGCTCTAATCGCTTAAATAACTTAAAGATGTGTTATAAAGGATTATTATATTGTACATACACGCTTTGCATTCAACTCAATTGCTGATTAAATTTGTCATACATCTGTGCAATTATGTTTTCATCTATTGGAATTTTCCAAGTCGTGGATCGACTTGAATGAAGTGGGTGATGTACCCCGAGATGGTATACAGAGCTTTGTGACCGTAAAATGAGCGTATATGTCAAAACAAATTTTATTATTGAATGTTAGTAAGGATTAATAAATCTGTTGATCACTTGATCTTTTATAATACGCACTCAGTGCTGCGTAACGACTATCAGTTATCAGTTACGTTATATTTTTACTGGCCTCGCGTCATATATTATTAAAGAAAAGTTTCGAATAACCTAGCGGATTGATAAGTAAAAATACTGTTTTCTTACAGTTTTATAAGTATTTATTCTGTTTGATGTATTCTAATTTGTGATCTTTGTCAAAATGAGAACTAAAAGTAAAGCAAAATCGTTTAGGAGGTTACACAAGTGGCACAACGTAAACTACAACAATACATGTACCCTCAACAAAGTACTACAAAGTCGTCTCAGTCCATTTCTTGTAGATTTTATGAAAACATTTTTACCTTTGTTGTTTATAATTATCATGATTTTTTAATATTTTGTGTTCTTATTTCCAATGAAATTAACAAATCTCATGAAATATCTGTGTTTATACTTGTGTCGCCTAGGCTCCCAAAAGCTTTCTCTACTGAAATAAGTTTCATGCATTTCGTTTGGAATTAGCAACCCGTGTGAACTACAACAACAACAACTACTACTACTACTACTACTACTACTACTACTACTCATTAGCAATTGTCAATACTACATTACACTTGTCTCTTCAAGACAAAGTCCCTGCCTGTAACCTGCTACAGGACAGTTGGGGCATTCGATGGAGTTCAACACTAGTAGTGGATAATTTTATATTGTCATATATAGCTGTGATACCTTGCAAACCGAGGGATGGGTAAAGTATTACAGAGACAGGAACTATACTTATGATGGCCGCCAACGCTGTCGATGCAGTAATCTCCTTCTCTCCATTGCTTTCACAATGGACATTAAAAATTACGATGCATTTCATTCGCAGCTACCTTCGACAAGATAACAAACATTCAACCAGCCTGTTCCATATTCAAACTTTCCAAATATACGTTAGATTACATTCTGCCTTGTAATACATTTGTTTTCCCATCACTGTTTGCATTGATAATCATTCATTCGTTTGTGTATAGATCAAAGATCTATCTATAACGATAAGCGCTAAAAACTGCACTTCTATTTCAGACCCGGCTGCATGATGTAGGACAAATGAAAAGGCTTTTGTACTGTAATACGTATGGCATAACACTTTGAAGAAATTACATCGGCGCCTTAGAAAACGAAATCAATCGTGGTGCTTCAAGATATTGTTGCTTCGTACTATATAAAATCAATAGCAGATATTAATATCGCGAATATATTACGGGTGCATTTTGGACTCCAAATCCAAGACCGTAACAAAATCCAGAGAAGTGCCAACGTTAGGTTCTTGCCTGTGGAAGTGAAAATTTAACTGTTGATAATATCACAAGATGGACATATATCTGCAGTAAACATTTCATAAATGGGAATGTTCTAACGAAGAACCACCCCGACTCTATCCCAGTAGCACTCAAGCTAAATCAGGTTTGATTATTACGTCTATTTTTAACAAAATAAGAAACGTTTCGATTAACATGGGGGAGGGGGTGTTAGTAATAAATACATTTTTTTGTAAAAATGCACATCAATTTTCATAAGTCGCCTTGGAATTCTCATTTCAATATATTTTGGTATCATGGTAATGTGATAAAATTTTAGCAATTTTTAACATAAACTTTCCAAAATTCAACACCTGGAAAATAATCTTTCCAAAATTCAACACCTAGCACATAATATTTCCAAAATTCAAGACCTGGCAAATAATCTTTCCAAAATTCAACACATGGCAAATGATCTTTTCAAAATTCAACACATGGCAAATGATCTTTCCAAAATTCAACACCTGGCAAATAATCTTTCCAAAATTCAACACGTGGAAAATAATCTTTCCAAATTTTCAACATGAGGCAATAATATTTCTACTATCATTCTCTTTGAGGACGTCACAGTCACAAAATTCTGCTTCGCAAAGTGCAATATGCATCTTTTCTTGGTAGTAATGCTTATATGATTTCTTTCGTGTGGGTTAAACACTTAAATATGTTCCCCCACCCGATGAAATATAAACGTTACTCAATAGGAGCAAGCAAATATACTCTGTAGTTTTCGGTTATTCATACCACTTAGTTATAGAAAGTATTATTTAAGAAAAGGAAGAAAAATATTTTAAACCTTGGATTTGTATGGACTTTGTATGACGCAGTCGAATCGTAATAGATATAATTTGTATTATCTTCAAAAACATTAAGATACAATATTATCTGTTATTTGCAAGCAATACACAGATTTTGTACAATGAGTAAAATGAACGATATCACTGAAAGCTGTAGAGAAAAGTAGGAAAGTAAAGCAGAGTTTCAGCTACATATGCGCTTTTAATGTGTGCTGAATACTACTTTTCTCTCAATGTTAGAAGTAATGAAAGTTCACAACTTTTTCATGAAAGTAATTTAGTTGATTTGGATAGATTTTACAGAATTTTCTCTCGATTCCCAACAGCAAGGGAGAAGGAGAAAATGCTCAACAAGATGTGAAGTGGAGAAGAAAATATTGAAAAACATGAGCAAACAAAATATTAGTAACTAACAATTTTAACAAAGAGGAAAATTACAATTACAGACATCTGGATTATTAAACAGATTGAAATTGTCACTCATCTTAGCGCGTTTTAAATTTAGTAAGCTCTAATAAAAAAATACATCCATGTAAAATAAACCTTTTATGACACGGAATTTTATGATTTCCGCCTATTTCCTTCTTGAATAGAACAGCTCATTTTTAGCTTCACGACCGGCCAGTAAGCGTGTACAAGATAGAAATAACTTAATGGCAACGACAAAATAAATTCAATGACAGTAAAACTTGACATAAAAAATAACTATGCTGTATATCTGAAAAACACCAATGGATGTGTCAAATTACTTAAATTTAATGGATGTCAAATTTCTTAAATTTAATGGATGTCAAATTTCTTAAATTTCTTTGCTCAGTTTATCATATTAAAAGAATCTACAGTATAGTCAAAAGTAGTGAAGGAATACGGATGATGACCAATTGTCCTAAAATTTGCAGATCAGTAAATCTTTATATCTTCCGTTAAAGAGTTGGATTGGTTTGGTGGTTTACGGCACAACAACACGAGCACTTTTTCCCCATGCAATTGTAGTAAATTGCTTCGCTTGAGTGCACATTACTGCAGACGACCAGGGCGGATTAGATGGTATAATTCGAAACCGCACCCATTCTGTTGTGGGAATGAACACTGATTATTTTGATATATTTCATATAGTTACCCCTTCCAAAGACTTTAAGAAATTTCCAAACTTTTAAACAGTTAAAAGGAAATACTCTCTTTAGATGTTGTTCAGTTGTGCTGATGTGTTTGGAACTTTTGTATGTTTAATGCCCTAATCGAATTTCGCTTATAAGGACGAGCAAAATTAAGAAAGAATTTTGAAAATATTTTTTAAAGGAAGACAAGTTAGTGTCTTTATTAAGAGTGTGCAGAATGCTGTTTGAAAATAGTGTCAATATGTTGCACTAAACTATATCGCAAAATTTAAATTCATTAGAAAAAAGGGCACAAATCAACGGTCAGAATAAATAACTGCCAATTGTTTGTCGTTAAACTACAAAATTACACTTGTCCTATATTTACATACCATACTGACATCCGGGTCCCATCCAACCGTCCGCACAGCCACTTGTACATTCTCCGCTCACATCAGCACACTGTCCGGAATTGTTCTTACAGTTGCATTTGTATATACAGCCGGGTGTCCAAACTGAGGCTGTTCATCTCTGTAGCCGCCACGCAGACATGTAGAAACTATAAATAATAAGTAATTAATAAATAATAAGTAATTAATTGAATAATTTTATTAATTGGTATAGATAGATATATGAATGAATGAATGGTTGAATAACGGAGTAGATGCATAGATGTATGAATTATAGTGATGTACAGAATGATTAAGGTTTATACCCAATTTAGTCATTACGCCATGTATTTGGGTCATGCATTTAACTTCACTCAGCACAGCAGAAACTATACATTGTAACTGATTCTAACTGACATTATATTATTTTAATTATAAATAATTACAATATTATTTTAATTACAAATAATTAAGCGTATTTAATCAACTGCCAAAATAATATGCAATTTAATGTTTTGTAATTTCCAAAACTCCACCAAATATGACAGAACAAATTGCATTAATTGGATGGTAGCTTCACATCCATCCCCTTGCAACAAGGGGAAAAAGTAGAGAGATTCCTTACTTTCACTAAAGATGGAGGATAATAGTTATCTGCGGTCTTACAAGCACCGGAAGTGTGACGCATTTGTCCACTAATTCACACCATAGTGGTCATCTATTTAAACCAAAGTGGTCACTGATTTTATAGATGAGTAAACTAAACTTTACAACTATATTTTTAAGGGTCATTTCAATACAGAATGTGAATCTTTTGGGATTTGTCAATATTGGGGAAGTTTTGAAGACTTTCAAAAACTAAAAATTGTATTGTGCTAGAAAATTGTTGAAACAAAAATAAAAAAAATATTACTTTTGTGATTTTAATCAGTGATATTATTTTTCTATTTCCTTTTATGTGAACTCTTTTATTCAGTATTCATTCATACTTAAATTTAGCACCCAAACTGTACAACACTGAAAGAAACATTGAATGTTATACATTGAGAATAAGTAAAATAAAACATTTTTAAAAACAATGTAACAATGATTTTTTGATAAATTTTTTTTTTTTTGAAAGTCATAGCATGATAGCATATATTCGGTTCAGCACGTTTTCTTTACCCTCGATATACAGATTAGGTGCAATGGTGGAGATCTATAAATATTTACGTCTGAAACTCTTCAAAACGAAGGTGAGTATTCTAACAGGAATAGACACTGCCGTAATTTGACACTACCATGCATTTAAATGCTGCGATTAGCAGTGAAGATTTGGCCTCTATTTGAGGCATACTTTGAAAGACAATTACAGGGTACTTTCTTAGGTGATTATTTTGTACCTTGCAAGATGGAACATTACCATTCCCATAACCTCAAATGTAGAAAAGGTCAGAAACTGTACCTGTCAAGGAAAGCAGAAGCACCACTCTAATCCTAGCCAAGAGCCATTAAACAATCAACCACTTTCTAGATCTTCGTTCCATTTCTCACGTACTTTCAACAAAGCTTTGCTTTAGTTAAAAACTGGTATTTTGAGGACAAGAGGAAGTATTCCTTGCGATATTACAAAATTACTTTCTTAGATAAAAGGGAACACCTTAATACAAGTTTCTAAGGCTAATTTTTGAAACAGAAAAGATAGTGACGTATACATGACATTAAAGATTTACCGCTTCTGGTTGTAAAACAATGGATCCATTGCTATCTCATTGTTCTTCATTGGTAAATGGGTAAAATTTAACTCCGTAGGACTGTGGTGTTTATGCAAGATAAATGTAGTTACAAATTATTTTTATATTTTGACACATATCCGGTATTCTCTTTTTTATATACAATTACCATCTCTGTTGATTCTAGTTTCATCCTAATTGCTATCAACTGAAAGGGTCATCCCTTCTCTGTAGTATTATTCACGCAGTGTAAAACTACGTAACAAAATTTTGTCGCAGTTTGACAGTATACATTATTTTAATTTTGATCCTTCTAATGATACAGAGATTTTTTCATACATAGTGAGAGCATTCTGCGAGACAAAATAATTCCTCAAATGCATGTCGGCACAGTAATTTAAAGCGAAATAACACATTTAGTCCGCCAAAAATTTTCTCCAGAAAAATGAGACCTAATCTATTCGGAGCACTATTTCTACGATTTAGTTAACTGTTGGACCGATAGGCTAAGAATGGAAACATAGTTCGGCCATTTGAATCTTCTTGGTCAGTCCTTGTTTCGTAAATAGCTAAAGTGGTCTGAATGGCGGCTATCGACATGTTACATTCAAGACTGACCTCGAAGCTGCGAATGGTAGTGCGAGAGGAATGTATGAAAATAACTATGTAGTTAAAAATATGTACACCATGAGATATTTCTTGAAAAAAAAGAGTTGATGAGTTTTTTAAAGTTGGAAAATTCCTTAAATCTTCCTTAGAACGAAATAGAATTTTTCCGATCTGTGGGGCATATTTTACCTTTAATGAGAAACTGGGTTTCGGCAAACAAAGCAATAAAAATGATTTTGAAAAATTTAAATTTGAGGAACAAAAATTAAGATGATTAGTCAAACTGGGGCAAATTTTGACGAATTTTATTTCTTTTTCACTTCTTTCCACCCTCTTGGCGGCCAACGGCGCTATATCATATTGTTGTTAGAGCTGGTACAATCGTCATAAATTAGTCCTCGTTGAGATTACTCTTTCTCAGTTCTGTACGTGATTGGCGTGTTCTCAAGCTCTTTTCATTATATGCTCCATTTGATTCAGTAGTTGCCGTGACGCTGTTTTTACCCAATCAAAGTTATGTAAACCTTTGTCCTAGTTTTCCGGAGCCTCTTTGCTGATAACTAATCTTCGAGTTTTGAAAATAGTTCGTCTTTTAGGTAACTTGAAGGTAGGCTGACGTACGCCCGTTGTTTCTAAACATACAGGGTTTATACTCTGACAAGTCTCCTTTTTAATGAACTGAAGTATTTTTTTTTCGATCTGAGCACTTTAGTTAGTGATCTGAGCACTTTAAGTACTGATCTGAATACTTCAGGTAATGATATGAACACTTTATATATTGATTAGGACACTTTATGTACTGATTAGGACACTTTAGGTACTGATATGAACACTTTAGGTACTGACATGAACACTTTAGGTACTGATACGGACAATTTATGTACTTATATGAACACTTTAGGCACTGATATGAACACTTCAGATACTGATATGAACACGTTATGTACTGATTATGACACTATGTAGTGTTATGAACACTTTAGGTACTAATATGAACACTTTAGTTACTGATATGAACACTTTAGGTATTGACGTGAACACTTTAGGTACTGATATGGACACTTTATGTACTTATACGAACACTTTAGGTACTGATATGAATACTTAAGGTACTGATATGGACACTTTAGGCACTGATATGAAAACCTTATGTAATGATATGAACACTTTATGTACTGACATGAAAACTTTACGTACTGACACGGACACTTTATGTACTGATATGAACACTTTATGCATAGATTTAAAAACTTTAGGTACTGATATGAACACTTTCTATACTGATATGGACACTTTATGTACTGATATGAACACTTTCTGTACTGAGCTGCACACTTTATACACTGAGCTGAACACTTGATGTACTGATACGAAAACTTAATGTACTTATATGGACACTTTCTGTACTGATATGAACACTTTATGTACTGATATGAACACTTTATATACTGATATGAACAAGTTTAGGTACTGATATGACAATATCTGTACTGATATGAACACTTTATGAACTGATATGAACACTTAGGTACTGATATGAAAAAGTATGTACTGATATGAACACTTTAGGTACTAATATGAACATGTTATGTACTGATATGAACACTTTAGGTACTGATATGAACACTTTAGGTACTGATCTGACCATTAAAGAAACTTAATATATAGCCAAGACCATTTATTTGCACTATATACCCCTGGAATATGAATGACTAAATATATGGTGTATTATTTTTTAAATCCATTACAAATACCATCCACATAACGGTATTTATTGAAATAAATGCGGAAACGGTTAAAACCACAGACGACCTAGAGTTCTTACAAAGGGAAGTATGCATGTACTGCTAATTATTGTCACAGCAAGTCACATGATAACATTGCTTGATACTAAATCATGACTACCTCGATATACATTAGCAATACTACCGATGGTGCAAGGGCGGGGTGCGGGTTAAAAATCTCTTTAATTCATTACCTTTCATTTTAAATTGTATGTACATAGGATTAAGAACTTAATACAATGAAAATAAAACTAGAACACACACACACACACACACACACACACACACACACACATATATATATATATATATATATATATATATATATATATATATATATATATATATAAACCTTAAATTCTTAGTGTGGTGGGAGATAGCAACCTACATTTAATCTATATATTGATCAAGCAATTAATCAAGTAGGATCAAGAGCAGTGAACTGAATTTTTGATTGAATTGAATGGACTTGGATTATTGTGTAAAAGATGTCATGCCAGTTTCTTTATTGATAATAACGAAATAATTAAATGTAACAATGGACGCTATGTCTGTTGACCATATGCCCACCGTAAAATTAACACTTGTTTGTGTTTGTTTGTGTGTGTGTGTGTGTGTGCGCGCGCGCTCTCAAATGTGTAATGATTTAATATTGAATTTAATAACGAGTTGAATAACGACCAGCTTTTTTTCATAAATTTAATATTAAATCATTACGCATATAATTTTTTATTTCAGTCGAAATTATTTAGACAGAAAGAAGAATGAATAAATTCATTAATTCTGACAAACGTTTTACCTTTCACTTGGTGTGGATAAAAAATAGTAGCAAACAAAGTTGAACTAGTTAAAGTATATTATACTTTATTACAAACTATAAATCAAAGAACAAGCATCCACTGAAAATAAACAGAACATTTTACGAAGACAAAATCATGTTTCAATACAGAATTCCAATGCATGCGATGTCACATTGTTTGATACGGTACGCAGTACCGGTTAGAGTAGGTCTACAATACATGATTCATGTTTATCCTACAATGTCACTTTCACAACTAAACATTACATTGTTGCGATATTTATGTGAAAGAAGGATTACTGGATGCAGAAATTCTAATATTTACTGTAACGCATTTGTTACCGGATATTTGAAATATTGTATTTGGAAGACTGTATAGAAGATATAAGCAAATTTCATTTCGAGTCGGATTTGTATCACATATTTACCGCGTAAATATGCTGTGGTTGGATAAAGTCCTGTCAGTTGGGAGACCGGTTTATGTCTACATTCTTCTGTGAACAGAGATGAGTTTATTTACTTCCGTAAGTTAAGATTTAAACCACGCTTGTATATAGGGTGGGTTCTATGTTACAGGTATACTGCTCCTCTCCACCACCACCTCACACCCGTTATCAAATGAGCAATACCCTCAGTTTTATTTCTTCTTGTTTTTATTTTCTTTGGGTTTTGCGGCATTTTTCATATGATGATATTGTTATACGTGACATAACAAACCCCTGTGGGGGTAAATTGGCCATATTGAGACAGAGAAGACCACTTTTCCCCAATTCCCTTTCGTGATTCGAGTCGAAAAATAGCCGCCAAAATGTTCATTGAAAACAACAAATTCCAGAAGGCGGGGTTACAAAGGTTTTCCCAATATCGCAGCCAATCAGCAAAGAGAATACTGCACAATAATTTCATGGGCTTATTTTGACCAATTATTATTACATAAAGTAATACGTAACACGGTGTGATATAAAAAATATGAAACGGCGCATACTATAGGAAAACTGTACCGATTATGTGATAAATCATGTCACGTTTTGATTTCTAGGATTTCCAATCATGTTAGAATGTTCAAATTCGGTCATTCCGCATTATATAATCATTGGTATTAGCAGTATATTTAATGTATAAAATTTAAAAAAAAAACACCCTCCAGGCCTATCATATTCAAGTTTTAGAACCCCAAGTTTATCACAGAAAGAAACCAATTTTAAAATTACAAGTACAATCCTGCCAAAAGTTAAAATGAAGACTCAGTTTTTTAAAATAAAGTTTTTGAAAACAACCATTAATCTGACCTGCTTTCAATTACAATTTAAGCATTTATAGAGAATCCTTCCCCGATATACTTCCCACATATGACGCAAAAGGTAAAAATGTATAGCCAAGTTCTTTGCACATAAATCTTCAGTTTTCTGTAATGGTGTTATTACAAATGATTAGGTAACTGATGTATATTGAAGGATTTTATATTAATTTCTATACTATTGGCAGCGCAAGAAAACGAATCTTGCAGTAGAGGATTGGAAAACCGTTATGCTGGTGGCGCCAACTGTCTGGTAGCTCTCATATACCAACACTTCAACCAAGAGGCAGTACGCTCATTCACATAAAAGGAACAGACGGTACAAGTTGGAGCGATATGAGAGCTTGTTTTCTACATATACACGTACTTATTAGTACGGAAGCCTTATATTTCTTACTGCTTAGTTTAACATCCTGCATCATACTAATATATTCCAATTTGTCTAACGTAATTGTGTTAAACAAAATCAAGGCCTGCATCACAATACGTACCTGATGCTCCAGATTGATGGATGACTGCATAAATCAAGAGAATTGCCAAGCATATCATCATTTTCTACAATTCTCTTTGATATACCACCTCCATTTCACAGTCTCCAGATCTGAGCGAATAACATAAACCGGGAGGTGACAAGTTTTATTATTTTTGCAAAGGCTAGAGCAGAGCGCACCCAATAAAACCAGATTATGCTATGCTGATAGTTTTACCCCATAAGAATCAGTGTTAACTATAGAAGCAGTTGGATAGTTGACAGACATTAGGTCTGTTAAGTCCGACAAGCTGCCAGTGCGCATGTACATTTCGTGATGTTCACGCCTTTGCCCAGTGATTGTATTGGTCGTACGTCATATGTATCGGCAAATGTAAGGCTCTGGGCGTGACATACGGCGATGCGTTAATTATATTCAAGTTACAGCCTTCAATAGAGTGGGTAATATGTATCAAATTCTGAAGCAGTGGTGGCAATGACTTTACCTTGAGAAACGCTTCATTACACGCTCGCAATGCACTTGGTGAAATGTAGACGTTGCGATGGGGATCGCAAAAACCGGTTTTCAAATGAAAATAAATATTCGTCTCATTTGTTGGGTAATACAGAGTAAAAAAACCCACTTCCCATTTATGTGTTTTTCACATGGATGCAGTCGGTGGTGAGATAGCTGTTTGCTTGTCATTCCCACGCTCAAGATAATGTGAAACACTACGGCTGACAGTCCGTCTGTCTTTCCTTCTGCCCGTTACCCATTTCCTACTACAACGCTGGGTTGAATTTCACAAAATAAGTCATTGATACTTATCTATCTGCTAGCTAGGTGCATAAGTAATATGTTTTGGCTGCTTCCACGTAGGCCCTGAATACGGGGATCAAAAGGCTATATGTAATAAAATTATATATATATATATATATATATATATATATATATATATATATATATATATATATATATATATATATATATATATAAGTGACAACGAATCATTCTGTGTAGACAAATGAGTGGCACATAATGTAGTTCTATACATACATACATACATACATACATACATACATATATCAGCCTGTTTCACAAGCCGGTCACAGATACTTCCAATGTAGCTCTCTCTCTCTCTCTCTCTCTCTCTCTCTCTCTCTCTCTCTCTCTCTCTCTCTCTCTCTCGTAAGTCAGCCTGAGCCGTTGTTGCTCAGTTGGTAGAGCACTGAAGACGAAAATCAAGGTTTCGTGGATTCGATACCCGGCATGCCCAACTCGGATCGACTGCTTTGGTGTGTCCTTGGGGAAAGTCATTTAGCACTCATTTCATCGGTATTGTATTGCCGATAATTTGTTGAATGCGGCGTTAACAAGCAAACAAGCAAGCAACCAACCAACCAATATAGCAAAGATTGTTAGGGTACTTGTCTTATTTTGCTAGAAAAAGATCATTCAATACACTTCAGGCAAATATGACTCTCTTCACTGTGGTACCAAGGTCTATGCATCTCCTCGCTTTACCGTATGTATAATTGCTTTTCTGATCAACCATACGAGAGAGTCAGCTAGAACGAGATGATTTAAATTTTATATCTTGACGCTTAATTGGCTCATTTACGAAGGTACATATATTTTCAGTAATAACATCATTCGTATTACCGGCTTAAATAGTGCATTGACTTTGTTGACGAGTATATCGCTTGAAAAACCTTTTCACAGCAAATTGTAAATCGTGATTTCCTGTTTTTTCAAGTATTGAAAAAAACCGCTATGGGTGGCATTAGTATAAAGCAAATTGCACTAGGAGAACTGCAAGAATTTGAATGCATAATCACAAATCTTAAAGCCCCAATGCCGAAGTTTTCCATAAATTTCTCCTGTCTTCCAATGTAACTAAAGTCTGGAAGGAAGGAAATGATTTGTAAGAAAAACGCTATCTGACTTTAACCGTTCTTTGATGTAATCGAGATGTTAGGTATAAACGACGCTGAAATATTCAGTTTAAAATTGAGAGGTGCCTACGATCAACATCGGATTTATTGGTAAGCACGTGAAAATGGCCGGTTTTCTCAGTTTGAGGAAAATATTCCATGACTCATAACGTGACGAAACGTCGATATTATCTAGTTTTAATGGCACCCAACGATGTTCAGGACCAATATCTTTCATAATTCAGTATTATTCAAATGATTTGGCATATACGACTTTTTTTGCACATAACGGCGGCATTGGAACTTTAACAGGACCGTGAAAATTATTGATTTATTGTAACATCTCTCAAAGTAAAACAAACTGAAGTATTGTGTCATCTGTAACAACAACAACAACAACAACAATAATAATAATAATAATAATAATAATAATAATAATAACAATGATGATAATGTTTCTTTCGGTGGGATCAACACATAAGACAAGTTGTAATACAAATAACAAATCAAAATAAGTCATACAACTTGTGACACAGCATGCATATAATGCAACTGCAGTACAAACAGAAATAAAACTCGTGTAAACCATACTTTACATAAATGCTGCAACACCTACACCATCTTCCACCAACATAACACGAAATGTATAAATTTGTCGAAACACTAGAGAACATACAATTCTACCTTTAAGATTGAAAGACTCGATATTTAAAGATAAATACATATAGAAATAAGAATGCAAAATGAAAATGATTTTATGTTGACCATCCAAAAACTCACCAAAGCTCATAAAAACTTATTTCCATTAGGTCAGCGTACATTTTGCAAATTAAAACTTAGATAATAAACTTAAAACAAAATTACTTTTGAGTATTGCAACTAACAATATAATTTCAGAAATAAACATTATTTTTATACAGTTCAAACTAGTAAAATATCATTGAACTCTTTCTCTTAATTTAGTTTGATATAAAAGATTGACTTAAAGACGATTTAAAACGACCTACTTCTGAAATGTTCTTGATCCCACTGGGTAATAAGTACTAAGCTTCCATGGTATTATAAAATAAAGTTCTTGAATCTACGCGACTAGCACATGGTGTAACAAAATTAAATCAATTACCTCTACTAACAAAATGGCAATGATCACTTATTATCCTACATCTTTGACTCAGTTAAGATGGACCAGTCTCATGACAGCTGCATGAGCATGACTGCGTTTAATTATTCATTCTGTTCTCGACTTTTTGGATTCTCACTTTTTTAGATTCATACTTTCTGATGCTTGATCTCTGTTCAATGTTATTTATAAATCGTACAGTTACATTCTGTGCTGTTGGGAGTAGTAGTATTATAATGAAGGGTTTGAAGTTTTACTACCATTTTTTTTAGGTCACAGCCTCTATCTCCCATGACTTTTACTGACTTTAGCAAGCAAGCCACACATGTTGTGCAACCCGTGGATTACAAAAAAATTAATAATTCACGAAAGTGATGTGGCCCAAGCTAGCAGCTAGAGTCATACAGTGACGCTAAGCAAAACCACCTTTGTCAATTTTTTCACTCAACTTTTATTGTCTGTAAATATGATAAGTGGTTTCTTATCCGTGCTGGGAATTGTTGGTTATTTTCCTTTTCCAATAGCACATTCTCGCGCTAATTATTTTATCCTCGATAGCCACCGAATAGAGCTTACTGCTTGTTTTGAGCCCATTTTGTGCCGGTACAAGCAGTTCTGAATAAGCGTGTATTCGTGAATGTAATCGTATCAAAATTAATTTGTTAGCACCCCCAGAGACATCGGTTACTATCAGTATAGCTCCGACACCTATGATGGTTGTCGTGGTTGCAACTCAGTCACACCAAGAGCAACAATTGTTGCCACTGCAAGACCAAAATTAGCATCAACGACCAAACACACTCGTTTGTATTTCACTATGAACGCTGTTCTCTTCGTGATTTCTTCTCGCAGCTGTTGTTCCGCTTCGATTATTTTTTCACGTCGGAAACATTGAGGGTCCATTGCATGACGTGCATGCCTTTTCCGGACTTATCACGTCCAGGTGTATCATTGGCACAACTGTCTTACAATCATAAAACAAATCTCTGAAGAATATTTAAATTTCAACAATTTTATGTTCTGGGGATCTAGCACCCATTTCATTTATAATCTTATTTATAAATATACTGGTTGCACCCGTGCATGGCATTTGAAACGTCGTCGCCAAATAACTGTTAAACGTACACGTTCGTCCTTGCTAAATCATTTATGCCTCAACTGAGCCCATGTTGGTTTTACATATTCTTTGGAAAAGGTAACATGGGTGAGTTCAGAGATGAATTCCACTAATTAGTTGTAGAAACAATCCCTGAGTGTTTTTACACCTGGTGGCTCCTCCAACGATTGGGCGTTTCCACGTGCTAGAGCTACTACGCCAAGTTTACCTTGAGTTGGCATTGTCACATTAGAGGTAATTTGTATTTGACCCTTAGCAAGATTAGATTTGAAAGTATACGGTGGTCTGGTGACACCACTTTGAAGCATATAAATTCGTCGACAAGTTGAATAAAATCGCCATTAATGCCATTAATGTTATCATCCGCTGTCAATTGGTTTAACATTCCGTCGGTAAATTCCGCAAATTCATCGCTGCGGTCAGAACGCATTGCTTATATATAATGATAAATCTAATCTTAAATACAAACATCAAAGACGGGGGTTAAGTAGCCTTAATGAAAGACGCGGAATGCTTCAAACTGGATTTCATCTTTAGCTATCAATGCTTGGTGTGGGATATGAAAGGTTTTGGAAAACTGGTGTCACGTTAGTCACCTATTAATACTCGTGGACCAGGCTGATTATTTATGAATGGTGTTAATTTACTCCATCCACAATAATAACCAAATACAATAAATAAATACTTTAAAGGCTCTCAAGCGGTTAAATTATGAGATTTAGATTTATCAAAACCATTCACATTATCAAAAACAAATCGGCCATTTGTTATTATATTATTATAAGTTCTATTCACCTCCTTCATTGTACAGCACCTTTGGTATGGTGTATATGAAATTACTTCCCGTGGTGGTGCGGGCATGTTGGCAATTTGTTCACCCACACATTGTTTTGTTGTAGCATTAGCATTATCAACATACTCTTTGATATAAGCAACAGACACCCCAGACTCTCTTACTGCACCGTTTCAGTTATCTCAGACAGGTTCTTTGCGACATTGCCATTCAACTTGACAAGAATATCTAGAATACAGACATTAGACGTTTTAAGTTTACCAATTCGATCAACACCAACAACAACGCGACTTGTCAACTCGGTCAAATCAGCTTTGGTGGCAAATCTGCCCAGATCCACATTAGCACCGTGTTGTCGAGCTGAGTAACGTCCGTAAAGGTTAATAGACATTTTTATAATATTAACGTACTACAATGTGAAATTGATATGTGCCTGCTGGGTTGGGCTCGAAAATGTTTAACTTCCCGCGAGTGCATGCAACCCTTCAGAAACAAGATGACCGCATATGGGCCGCCCAGCCAATCTTGTACTGGTATTGTCGAATGAAGCTGTGGTTGTTGTCAACCGTTTTTTGTTAAATCAACAACTTCAAAGGGTGGTGGAAGTCCATATAATTCAATGTACAAACGATGTTCAGTTGTCACCACATATGCAACCCAATGAGTGCCAGGTCCTTTTGGTAAATTCAGTTTAACAATAAAGACACCACGAAAATGTTTTATTGATTTTATCATCGCGAGTAAATCAAGGTTAGTCAATGGACGGGTTAACGGCGTGACCTTCTGCGTGTTGTACCGAGTAATTGAAGACCTCTTCCCAATGGTATTCTACGACTTGTTCCTAGTAATCAGATGCCTTTTCCTTTTTTATTCATATGCGACCGTCAATCGCTATTTTATAGTGCCATTCCAAATGCAGTTCAGACAGCCCCTAACGCTGCAGGTTTTGCAACCGCTGGAGCCACTGCTGCTAACAAAGCAAGAATAGCTGCAAGGAATGCAAATATTCCACCGGTCTTTAGCATTTGTGTCATCTCAGATTTGGATCAATTTAGCACAACTGAGGTGTTATTGTGTTTGACCGCATTAAGCTGAGTGCGTTTTGTTTGGGCCAATCACATGGGGACATTTCCAGATAACTTTGTTGAAGAAAGATTCAGTGTGACCCCACAGTTGTTTTTTTATTGCGATTTTTTATTTTTCCAGCTGATGTTCACTAAGGCCGACCTTCACGTCGCGATATGATATTATGATTTAAATACGTAACAGGTATAATTATGAATTCTATGTACTTTCCACAGGCGCATCAAGGACTCATTCGGCCACACGCACCCTCCAGAAGCAGGGTCGTGTCAGAGTGTATGACAGCATAACATCGGTAACCATAAACTGGAGCTGCATTTACCCGTGGATGAAAATACATGTCATCAGTGGATTGTCTGAACAACTATGGTGTTCAAATAAAAAATAGTAAATCGGATAAAACGTACAAAGTCTTGTTGGGAAATTTGTAAACCAATGTCTACTTTTTATGTCGGTCCATATGCGATCACAAATTCTGACATGCACGTGCAGTTTGATTTTCTGTATAGTTAAGCAAAACTTCTTTGGAGGGTTCCTGATGACAGATTAACTGCAAAGAAACTTCAGTCACTCCTAAGTTGTAAAATACAGTTTTGTTATGCTCTTGGTTAATAATCGATTTACATTTTGAAACGCAACGAACACTTGCTTTGGTGCAGAAATACCATGTTGCGTACTTATTTGACAGGTAAACTGCCCCACAATTTGCGAGTTAGAGGGGGTGCATCTATGGTATGTTAGAAAAACGATAGCTTTGAAGCGGTTCTAGATTGCATAAATGATAACAAAGGTGATCCCTTAGATAGCGAAGGTGTTAGCACATGCATCCACAAAGTCAATGTTGATAACTCAACTTTACCATTAGCGACACCTGCACCACGTCAAACTGCATCGTTTGCGCAAAATAATTTGAAAGAGTGTTTTGGCCGAAAAATAACCTTGCGAATATTTCTGCAAAGCCCAAATATGTGACTGAGGGAACGGCACACGAAAACCTTAATGAATCATCGGTGAGTTGTGATTGACGCTGTGCAAATCCAAGGTTGAAAATAGCAGTGGCGTTGAACTTCATATCGGCGCCACCAACACCGGGTCTGGCATCCATACCAGCATGTTGATGGTCCAAAAAAGCATCCTGTGTAGGCTGACGAAATTTGTACAGTCTTTGATTTGCATAATCAGTTACATCTTTGACAAATATCATTGTTGGGCCAGCTGTTCTCGTGTAATCATCACTCTACGTGGCAAGTCCAATAATCGTCGTGGCTACGTCGATGTTGTGAAGAATTGATTCGATTTCCTTTCTATTGATGGAATAACGTGTACTGTTGAACAACGTCATGATTCCGTTGTAAACTAATCAAACTCTGGGATTGGGATCATAATTGTTACCAGTTTTCCCTCAATTTCCAGAAACACTTTTCATGGAAGAAAACACCTAGACGTGTCCTGCACTTGTAATTCAACTTTTTGCTGGTAAGGGACTCTAGCCGGATATGAATAATATTTAAAAATTTCTTTTACTTCGATCCAGTAACACATACACGCCCAGATGCTGGATCTGATACATCTTCGAATTTGGCCATAGCACAACTTTAGTTTCCACTTACATATTATTAATTTGTCTAATACCTTTGCGTCTTATTCTACAGAAAACAGTATTCACCAGTTGTTAATTTTTCTACTGCAGCACGAGCATTACATAAAGTGTTGGCAGGAAATTTCCCCATAAAAGGAACATTATACAGTGTTGAAATACGTTTTAAAGCAGGAAAATATTTTTCTTTCAGAAACACTATTTTATATTGAAGAATTGCCACGGTATAGATATATCATGCACAAAACTTCACAGATCGACTCACAAAATAATTTGAAGGAATGTATGGAGATCACTGCAAATGCTTTAATCTACCAAATGACTAGCACGTATACGATGTAGCTGAAAAAAACTTAAACAAGTTCATAAATTGTTTAGTTTAGGAACCGCAACGATGCATACTTGGCCAAGCCTATGAGTAGAAAAAGATAAAAGAAAATCATATGATATTGTACAAGAAAAAAATGAAGGTTCTAATGTTGAGTAAATCACTTATTACATTTGCTGCTAGCGAGCATAGTGATTTGAATGAATCCCTTGATGATCTGAGCGAATGTTCTAACGTAATGATGAAGATATCCAAGAGCAGATCAATTAAACAAATGTTTCTTGGTATCATATATCAATGGAATCCGAACTCACCAATCTTCAGTATATCCACGAAATGTGGTACAACGACGCAGAAACAGAGCAGCATAGGCACTGGAAATAATTTTCAGAATCTAGTAATAAAAGCAACGAAGCAAAATCCATTGAAGAAATTTACCAACACTCCAAGACGTTTAATGCTATTGGATACAAACGTACAAAGACTGGTAGTATTCGAGGTGGTGTAATAGTCAGTGATGGGTCATTTGAGTTACTTTGGGCTGCTACTGAGCTGGAATTCATTTTATCCGCGTTTGCAGATGAATTTACATCTACGTTTGCAACATTTTATTTGATTCCAAAAAGAACAAGTCTTTATTTTTGAGAAAGCCTGATTAAAAATTTCGAATTACAATAAAATTGCGTAATGAACTCTATAAAGTTCTCTATCCACATAGCCTCAATATCAGCATACCATTTGATGCGGAGGAGGAGATAAAAGAGTTGCGATGTTCAACGAAAGCTTATGAATCCATTTGAGTCCAGTGATGTGGAATTTCCAATCAAATAAACTTATATATATATAAAGCTCAATGGCATTGGGACGCAGCAACTGCAGAGGTATATATGCCTTGGAAAATATGAACTCTGCGGCAGAACAAGCCATTATGAATATTACAAAACACATTTGCTTGTGTTACTTACTGACCACTGTTGGTGTCAATCGCGTAATCAATTTTGCTGACCATGTGGATCTGTTAGTGAATATTAACACACGCATAGGCAGAGATTGGCACAAACACCTGTGATTGTACAGACACTTGTGAATGCACAAAAACCCAAAACAGACACAGAAATAAATTAAACCGACACGGAAATCAACGAAAAAAAATTAGCTAGGATTGAAGCGATTGCAGTTCCGATCCTTGTGGAGTAAAAATAATAAAACAATTTATTGACTGACTTCTCAATTAGAGTAGGATTTCCCCTTATATAAGCGTGACAAATGTGTATCAGTATAACTAATCACACGGCAGAATGAGATACTAATACAAAGCAGTATGCGAAAACCTAACATACTTAAATTATTGAAACCTAAAGTTGCACTGGACCTTCTTGCATCATCATCTGATGCTAATACAACAAAGGTTATAAATACAGCAACGTTACTTCAACTGAAATAATTTGCGCTTGAGCGTAATGTACGAATACCAGAGGTGCAAGAATAGCTGACATACTTAAGATATTAGGTGCGTTTGCGGATGAACAAAACAGTCATCGCGATGAACACAAACGTACTGCGTCTTCCATGCTAAAAGAGTTGCTAAGTATATTCGTGAACGAGCACGGAAATCGCAAGTAGCTGAATTTAAGTATCATACGCGTTGTGGTGAATTAGAAAATCGTATGGTATTTATCCCACACGCATACAAACCAGGCAAGACGCTCGACAACTGTTATCAATTATGATTCCTTCATATCGGTGTTACAACACCCTGACCACTCTGGAGTTAAAACAGATATTGTTCTTAATGCGCATTTGGTTATGCCGCTTAGTCAGGTCAAGGTTGGATTTACAACTAATGCACCGTGGATTTACAGCGGCGCTTGTACAGTTCTGAACGGTAAAGACACAAAGGCTATCATTGATAAAATTGACAAAGGCATTAAAAGATTCACGAATGAGTGATCTTATCCGCGTGACATCCTGTCAGTGACAATAAAGACTAGCCTCGAAAATACCGGCAGCACCTGAATGAACTTAATTTTGGCAATATTGAATTTCCTGTGTAGGTTACTAAGGCCACACTGAATAAATTGGAAACACTTAACTCAGGTATCATAATTAATGTGTTCACTTGTGATAAAGCCTTATATCTGCTTGCACTATCCCCACATGGACAACATGGACTAACACAGACTAATTTGTTTTTGCTGTGTGTTATGAAAATATCAGAGTTGCTATGACAATGACAATGACAATAGTTTATTGGTGATGAGGGCCATAGGCCTATGATATTGCAGTTACTCAACAATATTGCAATAATTTAGAGCTCCAAATTACAAATAGATCTAACAGTGTGGCCAGAAAGGAAAGACAAAATATAGAATATTTGTAGAAGATGAAACAGAATTAGCATTATATAACTACATAGTTGTGATCTTCCATACAGGTAGAGAAAAAAATAAATTAATTAAAATAATATTTTTGTTAAGAGTACATTTGATCTCTTCTGTTGAAATGCTACAAAGATGGATTGTGCAAGTTGATTTATTATGACAATAATAATTAAAACAGAGAGGTAGTTTCCACATTCTCCTCGTGGTAAAATGGCGTATGTATGTCTCGGAAGGTTTAGAAATCTTGTGCAGAACCAATCATGTACCTTTTCAATTGTATGTAAATAATTCATACCCCCAATTTCAGCAGCATAGGTTAATACAGGCGTGATCATAGCATCAATTAGTTTCAAAGCGTCGGTCACAGAAAAGTTGCCAAACTTATTTTGAATAATACTATATGTAGAAACTTGTTTGCTTGAATTGCGAGTTTTTGCTTTGCTTTAGCCCATATAAGTTCAGGAGTAAAATATAATCCCATGTATTTATACTCGGATACGGTTTGGACTTTTTTTTATCCTTATAATACCATTTTTCCTTACTCCTCGAAAGTCCACCGTTTCTGAGTACAGTAAGTTTCGTTTTATCTAAATTAACACACATTTTACTATTTTCACAAAATGTCTCCACAATATTAATTTGCCTTTGTATAGAACCGACTGAAGCAACACAGTCTGCAACGTCATCAGCATACAAGAGCGCGGTATGGTCAGATGTGTCTTGTGTAATAAGGATACAGTTATGCCAGGTCTGATATTAAATTATTAATAAACAGATTGAACAGAAGAGACTTTAATACACAGCCTTGTCTGATGCCAATATTTCAGGTAAAGAATTTGTATATTGCCATTTCATCTGCACTCATGAAATTAGATTTTGGTGCATCAAGTCTAGAACCTTAAATAGCTTCCCACCGATACCATTTTTGCCAAAGCAAGTAAGTAATTTTACATGAGCAGTAGAGTCAAAAGCTTTGGAAAAGTCTACCAAGAGACAGTAAAACGACCCCTCTTTTACTCAAGTATTTCTGAACCATTGCTTGAAGCGAAAAAATATTATCTATTTTTGAGTAGCCTTTGCGGCGGAGCTCCTTCATTTTTTTTATTATCTTCGCAGCACTGAGGCGTTAGTTTAAAATACTTGTAAAAATTGTATTCAAGATATCAATGAGAGATATATCTTTGTAATTTTTAGGGTTATCTGAAGAGACTTTTTTGTGTAATGGGAAGATATTGTTTCGCTCCATTGTTTAAGGAAGTCCCCGGTGTCATACACTGTGTTAAATACTTTGATTAAATAAGTACATATATTGTGAATCGTGTTGTTTAACATTTCGACTATTATTCCCTCCGATTCACCAGAGCTTGAAAGTGTTCAAGTGGTCAGACATGGAACAGCTACCCATAACTAGAAAGATATTGGATGCCACAGCTCCTAGTCAGCTCCTAGACAGAATGCATGGGAGGAAGTCCAGGAAAAACTCAAGATATACGGGATTACAAAAAAAAAATAATTAAAAAACCTTCAGATGAAGCATTGCCTGTAGATCAGACTACTTTGGAACGTGTTGTAAGCTGAGTCAGTGATTAAATTTCTTTAATATGATTTACCAGCAGATTCCTTTTGGCACCATATTTCCCCAAAATGAATATATATATATATATATATATATATATATATATATATATATATATATATATATATATATATATATATATATATATATATATATATATATATATATATATATATATATATATATTGTTACGTATATGTAATTAAACCACTTGTGTGTTAGTTTAAAATTCTTTTTTATTTTATTTTTGTTTCATTACATTTTGTTGCAATGATTATTGAAAGGATTCAAAATTCTTCGATATTTTCTTTTAGCAAATGTTGTTTATTTAAGACGTAAAAGTATTACATGAGAATTATTTTTAGTTAACCTAATTCGTCTTAGTTTGGGAACTTCGTAAACAGGCAGTTAAAATGATTGGTCAGTATTAGGGCCATACTTTGATTGCGTGATCACCATGTGTAAACAACGCTTTTTTGTGAATGGGTTTGAAGTGGGGTTACAATGGCGTACGTGATGGATTTCTTGTAGTAAGAGACCACATGACCCATCTCGCGAGACTTGAAATGATGTTTTTGGGGTTTAAATACGCATTCTTAATATTCTTCTGGCAGAGTCGTTTTAACATCTTGAAGGAACAAGGTGTTTCTTTTTATTTGTTGCCAGATTGTTTGTTTTTCATCTGATTTTTGGATTTAATAATTTATCCTCCTGAAAACTAAACAAGTTGACTTTCTTATGAAAAGTTCTGAAAGATATTCATGGAAATTTATTCTGGAATTATTCTGAAACAAAAACTGTGATTCAATTGAGGAATTGTTGATATTCGTACATTGGACCACATCTGACGTCATCGCCTTCTATATTTGTATGTCGTCGAGATTCGAACCTGGATTCTAATAGAACTATTTAGTGACAGGACTTGTGTTTTCATTCTTAGGATCAAATTTTGGATTATATTCACAAACTGTAAGTCCTATTTACCAATTTTTACATTGTTTTCTAGAGAAATACATTATTTTGTTAAAATATACAAAGCTTGTTGGCTTTCACTCTTTTCTTCTGTTACATTTGTACGAGCCTACACGTAACAGAAGAAAATTGGGTTGCTCGTCCTTAGGATATATGAATTTTGGTTAAATATTTCAGAAAATTGTTTTTTGAAATTTAAATTCCCCTAGTCTTTAAATCCCAAGTACTATTTTACATTTTTATTTGAAATCTTAAGTGAAAACAACAGGCTTTTATTCACAATGTCATCAAAAGTGGAAACTTTTCTTTCTAATCCAACTCAGGAGCAGTTGGATAGTCTGAAAAAGATGAGTTGCTTGAACTTGCCAGAAAGTATGATCTTTCTGAAGCAAAATCTTCCTTAACGAAACAAGAAATTAAAAATATTTTGATCCAATATTTGGTTGGGAATAATATTTTTGATAAAAGTGTTTTGGCATCAGTCAGTAAGTCTATGATAGACACTGACATTAAAGTAATAGAATTAAAAATGAAATTCAAAATGGAAGTAGAGTTAAGGAAGCTCGAGCTTCAGAAAGAGAAAGAACAATTGCAAGTGCAATTAGAAGAAAAGCAATTGCAGTTGCAATTTGAGAAAGAGAGACAATTACAATTTGAGAAAGAGGAGAGAGAGAGAGAGACAGGAGAGGGAGAAAGAGAGACAATTACAATTTGAAAAAAAGGAGAGAGAGAGACAGATGCAATTACAAAGAGAGAAGGATGAAAGGGAATTTCAACTTAGAATGAAAGAATTTGAGCTGGCAAGTGGCAAGTACGATTCCACTTCACATACAGATTCAAGTTTTGACATTACAAAAAATATCAGGTTAGTTCCCCCTTTTAGTGAAAAGGAAGTAGACAAATATTTTATCTATTTTGAAAAAGTTGCTGAAAATTTGAAATGGCCAAGGGAGCATTGGACTCAATTATTGCAATGTGTACTTTTCGGCAAAGCCTGAAATATATATGCATCCCTGTCAGTATAACAGAGTTCGGATTATGATTTGGTTAAGGAGTGCATCTTAAGGGGTTATGCGTTAGTCCCTGAGGCTTATCGGCAAAAATTCAGGAACTATAAAAAGGAAGCTGGACAGACTTATGTCGAATTTGCTAGAGAAAAAGAACAGTTATTTAAGAGATGGTGCTTAGCCAAGAAAGTTGAACATGATTATGAAAGTCTTGAACAACTTGTGTTACTTGAAGAGTTCAAAAACTGTGTTCCTAATGATATTAACAATCATCTTGAAGAGCATAAGATTGAAACCTTGGAAAATGCTGCTCTTGCTGCTGATAACTATTCCTTAACTCATAAAGTTCCTGTTGTAGGCAAATCACTCACTCAGCAGTCTACTGGTAGAAAGGTATTTCAGCCTAATACGACTCCTCCTAAAATTCAATCTGACACAATTTCTAAAAATCAAGTTTCTGATAAACTTGAATCAAACTCCTTGTCTCTGCCTACGTGTACCTATTGCAAGAAAAAAGGACACGTCGTTTCTGATTGCTTTAAATTGAAATATAGGCATCAGAATCAAGATAGACCTATCCCAAATGCTCTTATTTCTAAGAGGTCAAGGTCACGGTCATGTATTGAAAGCAATACATTTGTTGGGTCTCAAAAACCCCAGTCTGATTTTATTATGGAGAATTATGAACCATTCGTGTCGAAGGGTTCTATATCACTCTTGGGTGATTTGGCCAATCCTATTCCTATTAAAATTTTAAGGGATACAGGAGCTTCTCAGAGTCTTTTAGTGTCAGGTATTTTGCCTTCTTCTGAGAAGTCCTGTTCTAATGAAAGTGTTCTCATTCAGGGAGTAGAGTGCGGCTTTGTTAATGTTCCTCTCCATTCTATAAATTTGTCACCAGACTTAGTTTCAGGTCCTGTGACGGTCGGTATAGTGTCTAACCTACCCGTTGAGGGCATTCATTTGTTGCTAGGCAACGACCTAGCTAGAGACAAGGTTGTGGTTAATCCACTTGTAACTGACAAGCCTTCTTTGGATCAGAAACTTGATCCAATTGAAAAAAAATACCCTGAGCTATACCCAGCTTGTGCAGTTACTAGAGCTATGTCAAAGAAAGCTCTTGAGAATGATTTTGATAAGGAGGACATTCCTTTAGCTGACACATGTATTGGTCAGGCTTTTGATGAGGTCACTTTCACTTCCAATTTGGATCAATCAGATGGTAATGATCACAGTGATCCTCTTTTAAATACTCATTCTCTTTTATCTAATCAGGGTGATAAACGACACTCACTTGTCGTCGAACAGGGAAAAAGATCCTGAGATCTCTTGTTTGTTTCAGAGGGCCATTAGTGAAACTGAAGCCACTGAAGTACCTGTCTGTTATTTCATTAAAAATGGAATTCTTATGAGAAAATGGAGACCTCCTGAGGTACCTGCTAATGACGAGTGGTCAGTGAACTATCAGATTGTAGTTCCAAAATCTTACAGACAGGAAATACTTAGTTTGGCCCATGAAACTCCTCTGGCTGGTCATCTAGGGATAAATAAGACTTATAACACGATCTTGACTCACTTTTATTGGCCGAAAATCAAAAGTGATGTTTGTAAATTTTGTAGATCTTGTCATATTTGTCAAATGGTAGGAAAACCTAATCAGAAGATACCTAACGTTCATCTGCAACCAATTCCTGCATTTGACAAACCATTTAGCAGAATTATGGCCGATTGTGTTGGTCCCTTACCTAAGACCAAGTCAGGCAACCAATATTTGTTGACCACTATGTGTGCGTCAACAAAATTCCTAGAGGCAATTCCTTTGAGGAATATTATGGTAAAAGCTTTAATAAAGCTTTTTACTCAATTTGGCCTTCCCCAATCTGTCCAATCAGGTCAAAGGTCAAATTTCATGTCTGGACTTTTCCAGCATGTTATGCTTGAATTTGACACTCCGCAATTCAAGTCAAAAGTGAAACTATGGTTTCACAAAACTTTACTCGAGAGAATATTTGAGTCTTGTAATAGAGTTCATTCTCTCTTGCTCATTCTTCAAAATTTTCTTCAATTTAGATTTTACGGCCCTTACAAAGTAAAGAAGAAAATGAATGAGTTATATTATAATAATAGTACTCACGTCTAAATAAATTAATGAATACTAGTATATTGTAAGAGATAGCCAAGTAAATCATACAATTAATGTAGTTGTAACTGTCCCACCAACTGAGGATTTAAGTGAAGAAATTCAAGTGGATACCGTTGATCTTGGAGAAACAAATCTTCGGAATTCGGAAATTATGAAAGATCTAGACCAGAAACTTTTATATTTGCAACAACAAGAAAGAAATGAACTTAAGCGGTTATTATTCGAATATGAGCACTTGTTTCCAGATATTCCTACGAAGACAAACAAAATTTTTCATGACGTTGAAATTGTAGATTCAAAACCTGTGAAACAACACCCATACAAGATGAACTATCTCAAACAGGAATACTTGAAAAAGGAAATTCAGTATTTGCTGGAGAACGATTTCATAGAGGCCAGTAAAAGTGATTGGAGTTCACCGTGCGTACTTGTTCCGAAACCGCATAAAACTTTCCGTATGTGCACTGATTATAGGAGGTGAACAGCGTGACTAAAACAGATTCATTTCCATTACCAAGGATCGATGATTGTATTGATAAAATTGGAAATGCCAAGTACGTCACCAAATTTGACCTTCTGAAAGGATTTTGGCAAATTCCACTTACGGAAAGAGCGAAAGAAATTTCGGCGTTTGTGACTCCAGATGGACTCTATCAATATAAAGTAATGTCGTTTTTGTGATGATGGGTTCTCCAAGTACGTTTCAACGCTTGATGAATATGATTACTTCCGGTCTAGATAATTGTGATGCTTATATTGATGATGTCATCATCTACAACGACACCTGGAAAGGATATCTAGCCACGATTCGGAAATTCTTTGAAAGACTCACTGATGCTAATTTGACAATCAATTTATCTAAAAGTGAGTTCTGCCGTGCTTGTGTAACTTTCCCAGGACATATTGTGGGACATGGTCAAGTCAAACCTATTCATGCGAAGGTGAAGGCTATATCTAATTTTTCCTGTGCCTGTCAGTAAAAAGCAATTAATGCGATTTTTGGGTGTGGCCGGATACTATCGAAAGTTTTGTTCCAATTTTTCTAATATTGCTGAACCTCTGACAAATTTGTTAAGTAAGAGAAATAAGTTTCTCTGGACCGAAAAATGTCAGGAGGCTTTCGATAGGTTAAAAGCAATACTCAAAAGTGCGCCGGTTCTAACAGCTCCAAATTTCAATCAGTCTTTTAAAGTGTCAGTGGATGCAAGTGATGTTGGGGTTGGAGCAGTATTGATTCAAGAAGACAGAAATGGTATTGATCACCCAGTGTGTTATTTCTCTAAGAAATTAAATAAGCACCAAAGAAATTACTCAACAATCGAGAAGGAATGTTTAGCTTTAATTTTGGCATTACAACATTTTGAAGTTTACATTAGCTCGGCTCCTTCTCCGGTTGTTGTGTATAGTGATCACAACCCCCTTACTTTCATCGACAAGATGAAAAATAAAAATCAAAGATTATTAAGGTGGTGTTTGTTTCTGCAAGAGTATAATCTAAACATCAGGCACATCAAAGGAAAAGACAATTTGATTGCAGATGCACTTTTCCGTGTATAGAAATATTATTTCATATACACTTTATATAATTCATAAGAATTTTCATGTAAATTTGTTTACCTCATGTATAATTTACATATGGTATAAAAGAAAGCTTTATTTTATAAATCTTTCTTTTTTCTTTATGGGGGAAGTGTTACGTGTATGTAATTAAACTGCTTGTGTGTTAGTTTTAAAATTCATTTTTATTTTATTTTTGTTTCATTACATTTTGTTGTAATGATTATTGAAGGGATTCAAAATTCTTCGATATTTTCTTTTAGCAAATGTTGTTTATTTAAGACGTAAAAGTGTTACATGAGAATTATTTTTAATTAACCTAATTCGTCTTAGTTTGGGAACTTCGTAAACAGGCAGTTAAAATGATTGGTCAGTATTAGGGCCATCCTTTGATTGCGTGATCACCATGTGTAAACAACGCTTTTTTGTGAATGGGTTTGAAGTGGGGTTACACTGGCGTACGTGATGGATTTCTTGTAGTAAGAGACCACATGACCCATCTCGCGAGACTTGAAATGATGTTTTTGGGGTTTAAATACGCATTCTTAATATTCTTCTGGCAGAGTCGTTTTAACATCTTGAAGGAACAAGGTGTTATTTTTATTTGCTGCCAGATTGTTTGTTTTTCATCTGATTTTTGGATTTAATAATTTATTCTCCTGGAAACTCAACAAGTTGACTTTCTTATAAAAAATTCTGAAAGATATTCATGGAAATTTATTCTGGAATTATTCGGAAACAAAAAACTGTGATTCAATTGAGGAATTGTTGATATTCGTACATGGACCACATCTGACGTCATCGCCTTCCATATTTGTATGTCGTCGAGATTCGAACCTGGATTCTAATAAAACTATTTAGTGATAGGACTTGTATTTTTCATTCTTAGGATTAAATTTTGGATTATATTCACAAACCGTAAGTCCTATTTACCAATTTTTACATTGTTTTCTAGGGAAATAAATTATTTTGTTAAAATATACAAAGCTTGTTGGCTTTCACTCTTTTGTTTGTTACTGAGTACGAGCCCTTGTCACGTAACAATATATATATATATATATATATATATATATATATATATATATATATATATATATATATATATATATATATATATGGCATGGACTTTTCAATCATTGATATCTGAATGCTATAAAAAGACTGATTACTCTGAAAATGTTCTTGTGATTAGACATTGATAAACTGCGAACGCGTTGTACGATTTTCCACTCCACGACTGATGTCATCATCGTTGCTCCCAATTCTGTGAGAAGAAGTCAGCGACACCACTCAAAACTTAGTGGATTACCAAATCCATTTAGAATACTGATTTCACAAGACTATATAATTCTTTCAAATTTAGGACGATATGTGTGTCTTAGTGGCTGCATTTTCTTGGACTTCGTTTTCGGATAGACTCTTTAAGGCAAAGTTATGAACACTAGATGCAAAGAACATGTACCATGAAAAATATTAAACGTGTATCGTGTTCTGGGTGATTTTGCTTCGGAATGTTACAAACTACTGGATAGTTATGGCTGCATACCCCGTTCTCAAAGTGATTGACGAAATGTCAGATCGTCAAAGTTGGAAGGCACTAATCTAAGCCTACCCTTAAACAGGTTGATTGCTAGACCCAGTAGATCAGGAAATACCGACTTTGTCAAACATTTGACCGGAAAAAAATCATGTTTGTTCGATCAACCTTCACAAATTATCGTGCTTAGTAGAAACTGAAAGAAAGTCAAGGAGAATCCATTTTGTTTGCGCATGGAATTCCTTGTAAAGACGATGGCATCGTATCTGACTCCAGCCAAACACATCTCATCTTCGATGAAATGTTAGGAGAAAACGAAGAAGGAATTGAAGTTTGGTTTACACGAAAAGGACATCATGATAATGCCAGTATTATTTCCATTACTCAAAATTTATGCCAACAAAGTAAAGCACACTATGAATCTCAGTGTTCATTATATGGTGTTGTTTAAAGCCCCACACGATAAATCTCAAGTTCAAGTCTTGGGAAAACAATTGGAAACACCCTGATTGAACTATGTTTATGACGATGCTACTCTACTGTCACATACAGATTTACTCATCGATTTTAAACCTAGCACTCCGTATTATTTGAGATTCCGTTGACAAAGATAAAAGTTGTTTCGATACAACTAGCAGATCGAAGACTCGATACTCAACCAAAAAGCTATCATTAAACCAGATGGAAATGTATCTCTTGGTGGTGTCATTATTTGTTTAGTTTTACGATGGGATCGTAATGCCGAAGCTACACAAGAGAGACAAAAAGGAAAAAAAGTGACAGTGAGTTCACACTTTACATCTCCCAGGAAAAATAAAACCTAAAACAATACGACCCCTTCAAGAAAGACAGGTTCTGCCGCTAGACCGCGCACGTAATCACGAAGACCTCGATCTGTAACTGTCTCTCCTCCTTCGTCTTCTCCTACTCATCCGTTACCGTTTTGGTTAATGCCAGTCAAACCTGATATAAGACAAGTGTTTCCTCATTTGATTCAAACATTCAAAATTTATCTCTAAAGGGACTTCTACTTCTTCCCCTTCGACGTCCAGCTGCTGGTGTCAAAAGTACAAAACAGGACACCCATATAATTTTATTGGTTTTATCCCAACAAGAACTTGTACGATTTAGTCCGCTGAAAATACATTGTTATCCAGTGCTGCCTAAAGTCATGTTGGTACCAGGTCCCGACTATTAATGGAAACGACTTCTAATTTAAAAGAAGATGTGTTATATATGATTAATATCAGTTTTTCTCCTAACAAAATTCACACCATCTTCGAAAATAACACCCCACACGCCACCCCACCCCCAAGCAATCAAAGAATACATTCTCGTTTAGCTAAATATTGGGTTATCTTGTCAGTATTTATAGAATATTCAAAGGCCCGATGCTAAAACCGATCATTCAAACATCACTTAAAGACATTATCAATACGGTCCGCGAATGCCGTTTAAACATCTTGAAAGGAACGGTTCCTCTGACCAGGATACATAAATTTAGCAATAAGGACGACATCGTCAAATTTTTCGCCAAATGGTGAAAGAAAATTTTCCAGTTAAATGAAAAAATGTGCTGGACCAACGAGACGGATTGCTTTCCATGCTGATAAGACCGTTGTTAAAAGTCCCGGCTGCATTGTTTGGATCGATTGTTGGGCCTCTTTTAGGAGGACTTTTATGGTCAAGATAAAAATTACATGCCTTTCTAGTAGGACACAACGCTTGGACAACTGAGTTCTTTGTGAAGTCGAAAACGAACAACGCATACCACACTTACTACATAATCCTAATCTGACCGAGATGATACACTTACGGAACGAGTTACAACAGATGATGGATCGAACAGGTTTGTCTGAAACGGAAAAATCGCAATGCTTGGGACAATTATAGCAACGTCTTCTATGATTCATCAGAAAGCTTCAGACGAGACGGCTAAACCTACTGAGAGGTTTCAAGAATGTCATGAATACATGAGTAAAAAACTTAGCAGCAGCAACTCCCAAGATGATGACAGACACAGCCACGGGGATGGAAGTTGAGAAAGAAACAAGAAAAGTGTTTCTAACTCCGTCTGTTCCCATTTTAACAATAGTTAAAACATCATCGATTTACACATTACAAAAGCCATTTCGACGAACTTTTCCATGATGCCGATTTAGCCGATGTCACTCAAAGCATCGAACAAACAAGTGCTACAAATATTTGCTTTGTGTCATTGATGTGCTGTCAAAATCGGCTTAGGCTGATTCTTTGACTTAATAAAAAGATCAGAGCTAGTGCGAACTTCAACTATTGCCTTCAAACAAAGCGGTCGACACCCTCTACGACCGCGAACAGACAAAAACACCGAATCCCTTAATCAAAGTTTTCAAAAAGAATTGAAAAAAACGACGCATTCATTGATTTATCAACTGAAGATATTGCCACTAAAGCCCAAGTCGTGGAACGTTTTTAAAGAACTTTGAAAGAACGTATATGGAAATATTGTACATTTCAAGATACTCTTAAATACATGTGTCTAGCTAAATCTTACAATCAATCGTCCCATCATCACATCAGATTTGCTATAGAAGAAATGACACCTTGGAACGATATCATTGTGTTTGACCCAATGTTTCAAACAACGGAGACCAGAAAAAAAAAAAGAAGTGTTAAATACGGAGATTGGGTTTGTATTGGAAAAACGGATAAGTGCGTGAACATGGCCTCTCTGTCTAAACACAATCAACTTCTTACTTGACAGAGTTACAGCGAATGAACAAGATGTATGACGACGTGTACAATATCAAAAGTATTATCGAAGAAAGAAAACGTAAAGTGGTAAAACGTCTTATCCAGCAAGTTAAAGTCAACTGGAAAGAATATCTAGATTCAGAAGTTACTATCGTGGAATTAGAATAAAATTCTCTCTTGTCGCATCGTTATCTCCCTGTGCCCTATCAATACAAAGCATCACCCTCGCCCGGCCTTTATATACAAAATCAGTGAACGAACATCATATCGGCACATACTAATTTGAAGTGGCATATTACTTCTATATATTAATTCACTCCACTAGAATCCCTAGATCTTATAGGAATTTGGTTATAATCCTGTAAATGAGGGTTGGTTTTGAAGCATTTAAGAATGGTGAGAAGACAAAAATGTAATCTTACATGTGGTGACAAATTATTATCTTGGATATGCTTAGTCAACAACAACAACAACAACAACAACAACAAATGTGTATTGGATGTTATTTGTCTGTGTGATGTACAACCACTTACGATATTAGCTGCGTTGGATCTGATGGATTTATGGATGCATTGAAGTTGCACATGGTAAATAATTTGGTCACAAAATAGTTGATGATGTAGTTTACACGATTGTAACTCTTGTTTATAATGATATTTGAAAGATTTAATATCCCGAAAGATATAATATCCCAATTACTGAATCCACATTCCTGTCATTTTCCTTATATTTTATTTTGTTAAACAATTCATAAACAAGCTCGTGATCTTTAACAATGCATTCATTATTCCAGCATTATTTGATGCAGTTGAAATCATGTTCACATTTTGAATGTTATCTATTTTCATTTCCTGCGCAATTTCAGTATCGCGGGGGGAGGGGGGAGGGGTTGCGTAACCAAGTCCGTGAGGGTTTTTTTAATGGGCGAAGATACCGGAACTTCCAGCATTTTAAGGGCTTCTAGTGGCTATTTAACTGTAAAGAAAACGCAACATGCTTAGAAACAACTGTTTTTGAAATACAAAATGAAAAAATATTTTCTCTTGGGAACTTTCACTATCTACATTATGACATTTTGATGCTTAATTTTCAGCTAAGTGACCATTAGGGCCGACAAAGGGGGGAGGCAACCGGGGATATATCCCCGGGGCCCGGGCCCGTAAGGGGGCCAGGACCGAACAATACGTTTTAATTTTATAAAAGAAAAATTTTGTTATAACAAAAACTAGGAGAGGCCCTGTTTTTTTTAACCCCAGCGCCCGTGATTGCTCTCTGCGGCCCTGGTGACCATTATAAAAATGTTCATATCTGATTAGGAAATTAACCCTAACCCTAACACTCTTACTCCATTGGCAGAATCTAGAACTATCGCAATGACACACCGCAATATATGTTCCATTCGGTCAAAGAAAAAAAACTTTGATCTTGTTGGTATCCCTCTTGATAGTTGTGACTGGAACATGTATAGTTTTTAAACTTATAAACAACATTTGATACTGATATTATAGACACAGTCTCATAAAGCTTCACGAAATTGTAGATAGCTACTTCTGAATGAAAATTACTACTTTTCCATGGTTATGTAAAGTTTGTAGTGAGCATAATAACAAAGGCAGCATTATTACATACAGCATAATAACAAAGGCAGCATTATTACATACAGCATTATTACATACAAAATGTGACAGATATTACATTTACTTGTTATTTTTGCCATTAATATATTGCTCATGCACATTAATTGAAAGAACTTTATATCCAATTTAAAGTTGTAAAAGCATTGTATTATAGAAATGCATGCGATTGAGACACTGTAATCCCGGAAGTGGATGTATCCGTCATAGTTGTTTTTTTTTATCATAAAACGATGCAAATATTCTTCTCGTGCTGACAATTTGTACACGACCAATCCAAAATACACGAAAGTCATTGTACATGAATTTTCCGATCGTTGTCAATTCTCCAGTAAGCTATAATAAAACATCCTTAGATGTATCTGCTCCTTCAGATGTCCGAAAAATTGGAGTAGGTTTCGAAGTGATTCAGGAACTCAGCAACTACATCGTGACAGAACTTGAATTGTTCCTGAAAGTATACACATAAGAATATAACATTGTTTAATTCATTTATTATTATTATTATTATTATTATTATTATTATTATTATTATTCCTCTGATGCTTTACTTAATGTGTAAGTAATGCAGGCTCAAATAAGCTTTTCTTATCAGTAGAAACGATTATATTACTCATTTTGTCTTGTACATGTAATAATAATAATAATAATAATAATAATAAGAATAATAATAATAATAATTATAATAATAATGATAATAATAATAATAATAATAATAATAATAATAATAATAATAATAATTTTATTCTCTGAAGATAATACATTTGGTTCAGAATCAACCACTTGTACATATAGTCCTTATATAGTATAATATTAAAACAATAAATGCAACGTATATGCATAAATGAAACTCCTACTTACTAGTGTCTGCCACACTCACCTGCGATCAGTAAAGAGTAAAATAAGCATACGATATACGTGTTAGTTTGGGAGACTGGAAAGTAGCGGGGTTATCCAAATTAGGCATCTCAATCTAATTGAGCCATGGCATAATCAGAATGAAGAAATTTGTGAAATGCGTTGAAAGAATAGAGTTAGTAATTGTTTAGTATCATTGGGAATGATATTCCACGACACTGCTGAGGAATACTAAAAGATTGCAGAGTCGTTTTGAATTAAGGCAATGAAGACTGGAGTTAGAAATAGACCGTAGATTTATGTGAATGGATATTCGAAATTGGAGGTAGAACATCATTAACAAATGGTAAGAAAAACAGTTAAAGATTAGTTCACTCTATATTCAAAAGGTAACCATTGTAAAGTAAAGAAGAAATGTGAGGATGGATAGTCTTTCCCTGTAATAATTAAAAGGGCTCATTTTGGGAGATTATTTAGCTGATTAGGGTTAGTGGCATTGCGATTCCACCATGCGACGGTGTAAGCATAATCAAGCAAACCAATATATATATATATATGCCTGTCAATAATCACTCCAAAAAGTTTTTGCTTTTCAGTGTGATTTAATTTAGTTCCCTGGATAAAGATATTGATATCCTTTAATTTCTTTATGTTTTGCTCTGCATCATCTGTGTTTAATTGCACTGACACTATCGCCATACAGTTTGATTTTTTGTGTTTAATTGCACTGACACTATCGCCATACAGTTTGATTTTTCTGTGTTTAATTACACTGACACTATCGCCATACAGTTTGATTTTTTTTGTTTAATTGCAGTCTGTCAGTTTTGTGTGACAGTATATGATTCTGGGCATTCTGTTCTAAAGTTTGTTCAAAGGAACGGATCGGATCACTGATGGTATGTAAGGACGTGTCATCAGCAAAAGGATAAGTTTCGGTATCTTTCAATAATGAAAGGGAGAAATGCCATGGGCCAATAATAGATACTTGAGGGATTCACTTTTGACGTGTTGTAAACAATGGCCAATATGGATGCATTTATTTAGCTATAAATTTAATCATACCTCAGAAAATGTGGTGAAGTTGTTGAGCATGGTGTGTGCAAAAATCACTATTTTATTACATGCAAATGTCTAAAGTGCCAGCAACACAGAAAATATATTTCAAGACTCAGACTTAGGTCTGAATAAATCAAAAACCTTTTAAAAAACTTTATTTTTCAATTCATTCAACGTGCAGCATATGTAATGCCTTACATAGTTTGGTACAATCTGAGGTCTTCGTATACGCATCTGTCTGATCACAGAGGAGATGGCAACTTCTCGGTCGATTTTCAGACGTTCCAGTATCGTTGACACGACACAATACAATCCACTTCTTTCTGCTCCATTGCTGAACAGAAACACAGTGCAAGAACAAGTGTTATAATTTTTTTTAAATATCTGATTTTAAAAACCCTCTGCTAAATATAATTAATACTCGGGTAATAATGCCTCTCTCCTGTTCCAGAACATGCAACCACTCTTATCAATAGTTTGGACAGTTATGAAAGACACTGCGACTTTGAAAATGTCTTTGTATACCACAAGTGATCGTAAACAATTGTATGTTAACATATCACAGTTATTTGAAGTGTGTCCGCGCAGTGGACATCAAATACTAATGCCAAAGCAGGCGAAATAGAATTTTATGTTTTCGGCCAGCAGTGAATGATCAATATATGAACAAAATACAGTGGCACTTGCTATAACGCTGTTACTGCAAATTATAATTGTGTGCCGTGATATAAGAGAAGTCGCCTTATACTGGAGGCATAATACGAGAAAGATAATCCAACAGTAACCAGTAGCGGACAAGTGTATTGGATGCACTGTTTGAAAAGTCGCTTAGATGATTATTGATTTATGTGTTTTGAATATGTTTAGTTCTCTCAATAAGATTATTATTTACGGAAAGATGAAAGAAATAAACTCTTTCATTTGGATTATGCAGCTGTTGATGTCAAAATAATACAAAATCTCAAATGAGTGTTTAATAAATATGAAGATCATTCAACGACTTGATTATTACATTATAAACCGCCTGCAATGAATCGCAGACTGCAGTATTTACCGCGTTTCCGAAATTTCATCTGCAATTAAAACATTTTTGAAATTCTGTTTAGGTACTAATTGCAAAGGCTGCTCATTCTGCACTAAGTTGGTGTATGATCTTATTGTTACGCTACAATGTTATATATAACTTTGAATAGATAAAGTTAACATCTAGTAAATACGAATATATTAAAATAAAAATATTTAATGTAATACTTACAGACAATGCACTGCGGTTGGACCACGCTTATTCTTCCTCTGCCAGTTTTCTATTGCCTCCATAAAGGCCAAAAATTGTGTACAGTTTGGAGGTGCGCCATCTTTTCGTTTCCAGAACGTACAAATAAACTGCATCACCGTCAACACTTCACCCTGCAAAATAATTTTGCTCACTTTAAAATACGTCTTTTACTTGCTAGTAATCCTGTTCATATTTTACTCCATGTTTGGCACTACCTGGGATTCGTGGCAGAACTTTATTTGCCTTTGAATTCATTTGTTAATAACTGGCTCTTACTGGAACCGGAAACTATTAGAAAAAATAAGTGATACAAACATACATAAAATATTAAATAAATAAAAAACTGAATTTAAGACAGACGAGATTTGGTCTCCTAGGACCCACATCAATTCCCTTTGTAAGACAATAATAATGATAATAATAATAATAATAATGCCCTCTAACCCGATGAGAATGATACATTTAGAAGACACACAATACTCATTTATCAGTGAACATAGTTATGTGAGACCCTTTCTTAATATGCACGTATCTAAAATGTGTCCATGACCTGATACGAACACTATTATTTTTCATAGTAGAGACGAAATCAAAACCCGTTATATGATGTTTATCCCGGCATTGTTGTGCAGATAAATATATGTTACATTTAGCAATTATATAAAACACATATTGGTTTATTCACACATACATTCCCACAGATAGACAGACAGACATACACACATGTATCTACTTTAAAAAATTAACATTATATGTTTTTGTGATAATTTAATTTATTAATTTTTTACGAATATATGAATATAAATAGGTACAGATCTGCAAAACCTACCGTTTGTACACGAGTTAGATTAAGCAGTCGGTATTTATGTGTGTCCATATGACCTGTCGATTTGACATCGACTTGAACTTGTCCATAGCTAGCGTGATCACCAGTCAGTGGCCAATACATCCCCACCTGAAATACCCAAACTTCATAAAATAACATAGATTCAGCAGACTGTTTTACTTCGGTCATTGTACAGAAAATGCGGCAGCGAGACGAAATGTACATGCGTAGAAGTTCATAAATATAAAATTATTCAGTTAGTTTGAAATATGTATTCGAACTTGTTTGCTTCTTAGATGGAAAACTTGATAATAAAAATTTGGCATAAATAAAAAGGTGATACAGGCGAAATAGAACAATTGATATAATTTATACAAATCACATTTCCGCAAGTCCACCGACTAAATTAAAGATTGCTCTTTCAACAAACATTCGATTTGGACAGAAGCTCTAATATACAGGACTTAATTAAACATTCGTAAAACCAATAAACCGCCAAAATTCCCAACAATGATCGCAGTTGTTTTATCTTCATACAAAGCTTACTCGTTCTTCTGTTGTTATTTCGTCATCAAACATAACTATGGTATGCACTTCGTTGTCAAGAACGAGTCTCAAGAAGTCCACCACGGTATTTGGTAATGGCGTCTGCGTGAGCAAGAAGGCGTTCTTGCTTTTGTGGGACTGATGGAAAATGCAAAGCAAGAAGCTATTAATAATACGTCATACATGTATATATTGTGTTAACTTTCCACGATATCTTTTAACATAAAACTAAAAAAGGGCTATGCAGCAAAGAAATTAGAGCTCGGTGTCTATAGGCATATCAGACCCTTGAATTCATGCAAGAATCAAAACATTTCTATTATCTACTTTTACACTCTTTTAGAAAACAAGAAATCTTATTGTTTTAGTTAAAAAAAGAAATCTTAAAATGTGGCAGAAACGATAGAATGTGTATCATCAAGATGAGATATTCGGCACAAATGACCTTATTTAAATTACACCACAAGATAAAGCATTTGGATTCAGCTCGGGGATACGATAAGTGTATTACGAACTCAGCTGTTCTGTGAAATTGTCAAAATGTCATTGTGTCTTATATTCTGCACCGTTATTTTACGTTTCTGGAAAATCAAGAGTAGATGTTGAAGTTGTCGTCCTAAATGGATATTGTCATGGGATTCTTGTGTTAGGTGACAAGTAAAAGGAAAAACAAACAAAAACGTGTATCAACAAATCTAAGATCTATTACCGGCAATATGACGGCATTTATGTAGTCGTTGTCGCTTTCTTGATACTTGAAGAGTATAGGCCGATATCTTGAAGCTGAAATGAAATCATAATCACAGATGTTATGTAGTTTAACTTGCTCATTATTTGGAAGTTTTGAACAATAGAAGCACAATGTACGAGAGCCATATATCAATGCAATGTTAGAAATCCATACTTCGTACAAAAAAGGTAATGCAGAAATACACACAATATTTTGCTACGTATCGGCTTGTTTAAAGTAACATAAAGAAAAGAGCGACGACAACAAGCTTTGTAAGTTTTAACAAAAATAATTTATTTCCCTAGAAAACACGGTGAAAAGGTGAAAATATGAAATAGGACTTACGATTTGCGAAGAAAATCCAAACATTTGTCCTAGAATTGTGACAACATATAAGTCATATCAATAAACAGTTCTAACTGAAGTAGTCTGAATCTCAATTCCGTTACAAGATGGCGGATGATGACGTCAGACGAAGGTTTTACACAAATGTCCAGAATTTTCACTTTGAATCACAATTTGTACTGTTCCGTTCCAGTTTAGAATCAATTTCACTAAATGTCTTTGTCCAAAGCCAGTTGTATATAGTTCTCCAGGGAAAATAATTATTGTTTAAAAAGTAGATGAAGTATGGCTATCATCTATAACAATATATACATCTCGCTCTACAGACGTGCAAATGAACCACTCTTTCTAGCACTAGAAAAGAATACCTTCTTCTCAAGGTATTAGAACGACTCTTCAAGGTGTTAAAATATGACTCTGACTGACTCTCTCACAGATACCTGAGTATTTAAAGCGAACTAAGACGCAGCACGCGCACGAAGTGCGTGTGGTTATTTCATAATGTCACATCGCAGTACAGAATGTCAACAAGCATAATTAAAAATGACCTTGGTCACAACCAATCATTTACGGAGCCTGTTTACTTAAATCGACAAACCATGGCATGCAAGATCGTGCCCTTGCGAGTCATATTTACGTTCTAAATAAACACGATGTTTCTATCAAAATACCAGATCCCATATAACAATCATCACAACAAAATTATAATAATATTAAATGAAATAAACAGAAGTCAAATTCTAACACACAAATAATTAAACTACATGGTCGTAACAATTTATGTGACCTAATTAAGTATTGCATTGTGGGATATAAAGGATAATTAATCCATCAAACTCCCTTCACGGAGAATTCTGTCATAAATAACGTTATCACTTTTCTCAATGACATAATTGCAATTATAATAATTCTGCAAAACAAACAAATACAAAAATACATGCAACAACCTAAGGACTTTAATAATAAGAATTTGTAAAACAATAATTAGGGTATTTACACTTCTTGATATCCAGTAACCAAGGTATTGATTTCACTGCGTGACTGTGTAAAGAGGAGTTCAAGTTCTTGGGCAATCCACACTAAATTACGTTCATTTTATTTTTACAGAAATGAAACCTAAGATAGTTTTCGGCCTTGTGATTGCCCAGGAAGCCTCGAACCACTGCGTCAAAGCTGTTCCAAGCCGCCTTCTCCTTACTAGTGAGCTTCTTGAGGAATTCATTGCACTCCAGGATCTTCTTTATCTGTGGTCCGACGAAGACACCGGCTTTGACCTTTGCCTCAGACAGTTTAGGGAAGAAGACTTGAGGGTACTTGAAGGCTGCCGATTCCTTATCTAGAGCTCTGACAAATTTTTTCATAAGGCCCAATTTGATGTGCAGTGGTGGCATCAGCACCTTCCGGGGGTCCACCAGAGGCTCCCACTTGACGTTGTTCCTCCCCATAGAGAACTCGGTCCGCTGTGGCCAGTCCCGCCTGGGGTAGTGCGCCTTGGTGCCCCTGCTGTCCCAAAGGCAAAGATAGCAGGGAGACTTGGTAAAACCGGCTTGGAGACCCATCAGGAAAACCACCATTTTGAAGTCTCTGATGACCTCCCAGCCGTACTCATCATACTTCAAGGCGTCCAGCAAGGTCTTGATGCTGTTATAATCCTCTTTGAGGTGCACCTAGTGAGACAGGGGAAGAGATGGGTACTTGTTTCCATTATGTAGCAGCACGGCTTTGAGGCTCCTGGATGAACAGTCAGTGAAGAGGCGCCACTCATTCTGGTTACAGGCTATTCCGATTGCCTCGAACAGACTGGTCACATTGTGGCAGAAGCAGAGCCCATCTTGACGGGTGATGAAGCTGGAAAAAGCTTGGTGACGCTTCCTCAAACCTGCGACCAACAAGTTCCACTGCTTGAGCCTAGACTTCAAAAGCGCGGCATTGGACTTTGCTTTTGTGGGGAATAATAGCCATTTTCTATACATTTTAGGCATAAGCAATTACGAAATAACACTTACAACCCAGGAACAAAAATTGTGTTACATAGTGTTATAACTTTGCCAGCATATTAGCATTGTTTTCTAAATCGTATATCATTAACCGGGACAGCTAGACACTTTTCTAAATAAAACCGTTAGAAAGTTTAAATTAAAGCAGTCTAATAACTGTATTTGGAAAATGAAAAATTAGGTTATCTGCGTGTAAATTATTTCCTCTTTTAATGGTATTTCGATTTGTTTACGAACGACTGTACTGTTGGACTAATATTCGACTGTGTCTGACATGCCTAAAAACCGTAATTGTTTTGATGTCGCCAAATATTTACAGCTAACACTTTTTGAAAATAGTTTTGAAACACCTTAAAACACGGTATATTTGAAAGAGATGGAGGTCTTATTATTAGTCCAAATACTTAGCAAAGATGAAAAGATCATACAGTGGGACTCCGTAATGATACTGAAGAAGTAGGACGCGATTAATTTCCGATAATAAAAACAACAAGCATAACTAAATGAACCCGAATTGAACGAAAATTGCAAATGAAAAAGTCCCTAAAGGAAAATAATGTCAGTTATTACAGTAAATGTTTCATAATGACAAATCATAATTAGTGTCACAAAAGGCCATAAAATCAACACTGTCGCAAGTTTCCTTTTATTCACCAAGATATTGAGAGTATAGTGGCAGACTCACGAGAGGGCATGGATGGAGTATAACATTCCTAAACACCGAGGCCAAGAAGAAATGGGAGAAACAAACAAACAAACGGTTTCCTGAAGTTAATTCAAATCAGCCAAACGTCGAACGCAATGAACGAATTGCAACCAAACATTAACACAAAGGAACCGAAAATGAATTCCAGAGGACAAAAGGAATACTATTGCTGAAATTAGGAACCAAATTGATACCTAAAGTACTTGGATAATCCTTAAGTGTTTATTAGCTATTGGATAATATCAGAACTGAATAAACTATAAAATTAGATCAGTTGATTACGATATAACGTTCTAATTTATCAGAGCCGGGTGAGTGGAGGGGAGCGGAATGTGCGGGGAGGAATAATTGCAGATCATGTTGTTACTATAAATCAACCGCCATCAAATGAGCCAGATTTCCAAAAATGAGCCAGGATCACAGTTGCATACCAGCAGGTGTCTAACTAAACTCTGTATGGCACGTTTATCCATGTTTTCAAGATGATTGCCGCAACGACTCGAGAAGGTTCCGTTTCTATAGAACGTCAACTTAACTCACTAATCAAATGACAAATTTGCAGAATGTGACATTTTCGTAGAGAAATAAAATTCATAAATCACGCTTAACATCAAGGTCACGTAGAATAAATTTACGTCAAGGATTAATTTATATCGAATTACGTTACACCTAATAAGACTGCACACGAGAACATTATAAAGAAACCAGATGACGAGACATCGATAACCCGCTTGAGTACCTTGTGCTTCTTTTGTGTTTGTTACCAATTTGTAACGAGGGAGGCAGGCCGTGACAAATTTATTCGAGAAATATTACAAAGTACTAAATCCTTTTCATCTCATAGTATTGTTTGTAATATATTAGTTGTGCGGTCCCCGCAGTGATGCTGTTCAAGCATCATTTACTACAAGTTGGAGGTTAACATATACTGACTAGCAAACAGAGCTTGGGTTTCTGACGTAGCCAGCTCGGACCATTAGTGTTCCTACCTGCTACGTCATGTACACCATTCCGACATATCTAGGGATGCACAGGTTTTGCAAATACATTAAACCCACATTTATCATTCTCTGCTAATATTCCTCAACATGCAATTGGTTATCACATTTGTAATATTCTAAATTCTTTGGTAACGGTCAGTCATACAAATTTATGCAATAACACCTTAAATCGTATTTAGGTATTAATGAATATATTTAAAAATATTCAGAATATTCATTGGCTTTTATTTATGCTTGAGCTGGAAAACCGCAAAGGAAAAATGAATAGCTTCCTCTTTTCATAGCATACCAGCGTATGTATGTATGTATGTATGTATGTATGTATGTATGCACGTGTGTATGTATGTATGTATGTATGTAAGCATGCATGCATCCATGCATGCACGCACGCACGTGTGTGCGTATGTATGTATGTATGTATGTATGTATGTATGTATGCATACACGCAAGCACGTGTATGTGTGTATGTATGTATGTATGTATGTATGTATGTATGTATGTATGTGTGAATGTATGTATGCAAGCAAGCATTCATGCATACACGCACGCACGCACGTGCGTGTATGTAATTATGTATGTACGTATGTATTAGCGTCTACTGTTTCGTCAGCACAATAATGGTTATATGGTGACAATTTAAAGCAATGTTCAGTAAATTTAAAAATGAAGAATTGCAAAATATTAGGAAAGTAAACCCTTTCAAATAAATGTAAGTAAGATGCACTACAGTGAAAAGGATGAAAGGCGTGGTGGGTACAATGCTTTAAAATTCATATAAAACAAAAAGATGGAAATATAAGATCGGAACAATAAATACGTTATACAAGATATTCGATTACCAGGGACAATATCATCGTATCGGTTTTTCGATCTGTTCTCGGAAAGTGTAGCCTCAGTGAAATCATCATGTGGTTCTTCTTCTTGGCCTTCCAGATTGTTATGTCTTTGTCGCGGGTTTTCCTCCTCCATTAACATCTGTGGCGTATAATAATAATACAAATAATAATACTAACACTACTACTACTACTACTATTTCTACTACTACTACTACTACTACTACTACTACTACTACTACTACTACTACTAATAATAATAATAATAATACGAAGAGTAAAATCAGACTAAACTTCTTTAGGTGGGTAAAGACTTCGAAGCTAAATTGAGCTATTGTATTTGCCGGCATCAGTGCATGGGCAGTCGCCATCCTCAGATACACTACTGGAGTCGTTGTTTAGACAAAAAAGGGATTAGAGGGCACGGATAGAAACGGGAGAAAGTTAATGGTCAAGCTGGTGTGAATAGACTATATTTTCACGAGATTTTGGGGAAAGGTGGGATATACGTTAAAGACTGTACAGAGACAGAGAGAGAAGCCAGGGAAAGAATGTCTGAGAAAAAGAAAGCGATTATGATTTCATAGCTTTAGTTAAGGAAGCAGATGAATCACATAGAGAGAACACGATGATGGAGAAAAAGGGGTAATGCATGCGTAGTTTCAAAAGAATACACAGCAACACACCTGTTTAGAACATAGCCTGCTTTAATTTATTAGCTCTCCATTGGAATTTTATGTGGAAATCTGGCAATAATTATTATTTTAAAGGTAAGCCAAATGATGCAGCAACAATGCAGTCATTTTCACTCATCAAGGTCAAGGTCACATATCAAGGCTAAAGGTCAAAGTAAACTGGCTATACTAAACACAGATGTAAACAAATGAAACAATTCCAAAACATTTGAATAATGTCAAAAATGTAAGAAAAATGCCAGTTATGATATATATTGCCATTTGGAGTTGCCTTTGTATTGTGTCATGTTTCTGTGTTTCGCTTCGTCAGTCATATCATGCTGTATTCGTTACATTCCACGCATAAACTTAGATTTTCAAAACACCTTTGCACATTTGTCAAATATATAGATTTTAAGAAAACAAAGAATTAAAATGTTTGTGATGTCGAAAGGTTAAAGTTTAAGGTTCCAAGGATATGACTTCAGAACATATTTTCTGCTTGATGCATCGTATACAAACTGAATATGACGTCATCAGCTCGGCATATATGATGCCCATGAAGGTATAACGAAGTTTCTCGATTCTAATGTCTAATGGTAAAAAAGTTCAAAGTCATTATGACACCTTGATGGAGACCAACAGTCAAAGTTATTTTAATCCACACAGCTCATACCTTCACTTCAGAAAGTTATGATACGTTGCCAGTAAGGAAAAAAAGAGTTAAGAGACCACAGTCACCTGGCTCAAACTAACTTCACTAGCTTCTTGCATTTTGCTTCACACCTACATAATCCATACGTGCATCAAAATGCAATTATTATTATTATTATTATTATTATTATTATTATTATTATTATTTGTTTCTGTGTAAATCTTGAACATACCTGTTACATTTCAGGATGAAAGGTACAAGATAATTGCCTTTGCAGCCTAAAGATGCACTGAATGTTATTCTTTCTGAAGTTTGGCTTCTTGTATTATCCAGATGTCACTACACTGCAGTACAATTGATAACATCAATAGAGATTAACAGATGAAAGTCAAAAAACCAATCAGACCTTTTTGTTCTTACTAAATCAGTGTTTCCAGTTCGATCTTTTAGCAAGGGATTGTTCTGAATTTCATAACATACCCCATTCATTTGCCCTGTGATGAATGAACTTCACATCTATTCAGTATATATAAAACTTATGTCGAATCAAAATATGGCCGCGTATCAGCGGTTTCATCTTCTCCAGATACACGCAAACAATCATTAGATTTTCTTGTTGTCATACACTATTATCAGCACCATATTGTTTTACATCTGTATGCAGTATAGGCATACCCATCTACAAGAGCAGCGTTAGCTACACAAGAATCTCTGGGGGAAAAAAACATCTTAGATCACCGCCTGATGGGATAGAGACACTGGTATTCAGTTTGCACTATTTCTCCATTTTATAAGTGAAATGCATTGGTCAGCGTTTCTACAATGATTGCCATCACACAATAGTTCATATTTTTCCTGACAAATTATTTAAAATCCTTGATGGAAGAGGAGCTTTGTAGTTGTAATTGAACATGTTATTGGATAAAAAGATTGATTCATATAGGAAAAGTATGAACTTCTTCATGACTTCTGAAGCATGTTTAGGAACAAGGAAAGTTTGGGTGACATCAAATGATCTTCACCTAACTTCCATAAGGTTAATTTTCCTTACGTGCAAGCTTGCCAGTAATTTATAATCAGCAGAGTCCCCGCATCACTGTTAAATGTGATATCTGTCAGGATCATTATGTAACCGTATGTACACTAAAGTTCAGTTAATACCTAGTAAGTTCCATAAACGAAAAACGGCTATGAATACAAAATTGGGAAATGCATAGTAGCACATTATGAAACAGTTTGCATCTGATCTATGCCCCAGAAGGTTACCTTGACAGTCTCTTGTGCATTAGTCTGATTTCTGCTTTCCCTTATGTTCTTTGTAAGAGCTGAATATTCACACAGCTGGGCATACCTTTCTGGATGTCAATACAAAATAATCCTCTAAGAGTTACTGAAAACCATTGATAATTGACTGGACCAATATAGATTTGCTTGTGCGCAATGCAGTTCTTTTGCATCAAAATTCTAGGCATTGGAAGAAATTTACAATATACAAATATCTTCGACAGTCTTGATAGCTGTCTCTTTTCTTTCCTCTTGTGATCATATTTATAGAACATTTTCATGCCAGATCACATTCAAAGACGAATAAATCTGCGAGGGATATCTAACAATCAGTTTGTCCTCGGGATCTCGTAGCAATTTCCAATGACTTAAAATTACAAGTTGTCACGTTTTCCCTGTTTTTGTTTTCATCATTATATTTTGTAGCATTATTTCAAACAGTTTAAAATTCCCACTGGAGACCAGAAAGCCACATTATCTGAGGTAATCCAAACAAGGTATTTGTTTCGTCTGATTTCATCTTTCTTCATAAAGAAATATTAACCTAACCTTAGAGATAAAATATGGCAACATCGTTTTGTTTCGGATGTATACGTCATGAGCTTGGAAATGATGCATGTTGTAGAGTTTCCTTAAGAAACTGAAATAATACAACTGACCCTGTGCTAGTCAGAGCAACCGAGATGGCCCCAACTGTGACAACTAAGGAAAGAAACAGAATGATCAGTAATGGTAGAGTAGGACCAGGTACTCAAGGTTATGAATGTGAAAGAAGTTATGTAGTGAGACAATCAATCATCTGACCAGTGGATGAAGTAAGCAAACGCGTGCTTGCTGTGCGCTGCAGGTCATCTAAGAAATATGTGGATTCATTTCACAAACACTAATACAGGGAAATAAAAAATTATAACAGCAAGGCTAAAAATCATGCTGGATTTAAATATCCTAGCCTAGATTCAGTACATGATACCGGACATAGTAGTGGCCACAAAGGAGAGTATCCTGACATACCAAAGGATACAGTGTAGAAGGTCAACCGCAGTACGTGTGAACAAGAGAGTATACTGAACTACCACAACATACAGTACAGGAAGCCAGACGTAGTAACGTTTATCAAGGAGGGTTTCCTGACCTACATAACAGACACAGAAGTAAAAGGGAACTTCAAATGCTTACATGGAACAATGAAAGCATCAAAGTACATTGACCTTATTGTAAACATAGAATGGTCTGGAAAATAGAGAAACATTGTGGTGGGATTACTAGGAGTAATACCCCATATCTTAACAAACAGAATTAAAAACGCTCCTAAGAATAGCACCTAAGCTAAACAGTACTTCTTTGAACAATATGAAAACTATAGAACGTTCTTAAGATCTGAAGCCCAGGGACATTGTCCAATCGCATGGAAAAAAATCAACCAGATATACGAAATTATGTGGAAAAGAAGAATGGTAATGTATAATCATCAGCATCAACATAATAAAATACGAATTCTGAAAATATATTTTGTTCTCGCAGTATAAGGGTGAAAAACTATGAATAATTAGAAAATATATTTATTTTTTAATAAGTAGCGTTAGAAATAGAACTTACTTCGAATTCGGTCTGTAGTGGACATTTTCCAGTTTTTCTATCAGGCTTTAATAGATTCTGGTATTTTTCGTGGAAGGTGACAGAAGGTTCACAAGCCATGGTTGGCATCAAGGCCTCGACAACTGCTTCATGTAAGTACACATACTGTTCCTGTTTGTGACAATTATACATGTCCATTACCATAAACACTAAAATACAGAGATTATTGCAAGTGAGTTTTGTTGCATTTTCCCAATTTAAAAACAGATTTTGCACATAATTATATTGCAGTTTCTCGAATTTCATTTGACACAATACGAATAACATTATTTTCCATTATACATTGTCCAATCTACTTTATAACATTTATAATTTTGACTGTGTATCAAATTAGCTAAGGTTTTCGATCAAACAGCAAAAAGCTAGAAGAGATATATAAATATTATGTTAAATAAAACAAATACGCAGAAATTTAAAAAATACCTTTGTTTGGACCATGTTTACTCTTTGCTGCCTCAGCTCGTAAATACAAGCAAATATGTTCACTGATCCTGTTTGTTTCCCTTCTTCATATAGATAGTCTAACGCAATAAATGTCCCAGTTCGTCCCACGCCGGCACTAAAAATATAAATAAGAGCATGTGAGGTTTTATCTTTTATTTCCTTTTAGAAAATATGGCTTATATAGACACATATAATGTACATTAAGCCCATTCTTTAGACCAGATACTATAGTTTGCTGAATACTACTAAAACAAAGAGTATCGTGTTAGAGCTTATTCCTGTGCTGATATTAGATACATTATGGCAAAACATGCATGTTTGTAACAATAAATTAAGCACCCAATACTTTAATCTTAGAAGTTATTCTCAAATACTGCCGTTCCTATTGAGATTGCAGTTGCTTGTTGTATAATTCATTATTGACACTCTACGTCTGTCAAGAAAGGAGCGACAACTCCATATATTTTACATTTGTAATTACCCTCTCTACAAAACTTGAGAATATAAAGCACATAGTATTTACATGTACATTGCCTTGTTGAATTCACATGATGCATGAAAATAGGTGTCAAGTAAAACAAGAGGAATTATAACTTTTTATTTTATTTTATGTTAAAAAGTTAAGCATTTCTAAAATATCTATCTAATCTTAAAATAAACTTATATCTCATTATTTCAAAATTCCGCTGCTGTTTTTTTTAAATAATAGTTTATTTTCTATCTAGCTTAACCGTTAACAGTACAAATGGAACTTCAACAATCGGAAATATAGACTGAGGCTATTGACACTGAATAGTTGTCCAAAAGCTATAAATACAACTCTAGAAAGCTACTAACTCAGAAACACGTGTGTACCTGCAATGTACAACCACTGGCATATCAGCATTTCCCTCTGTATTTCTGACTTTGCTCCAGAACTGTACCAAAGCAGATGGCGTGTCGGGAACACCTCTGTCAGGCCAAGCAGTAAAATGGAACTGGGTCACTATTCTGAGCTTTTAGCCAGCATGAAATTTGTAAACAATATAATTCATATAAGCTTTTTGGTTTATATCAGATGTCTATGTGTTGCTCTGATTATTTGTTTTCCTGTGCTTTTCATTTTGTTGATCTTGCAATGCATCTTGATAGGAAACCTTAACCACTAGCTATGAAGAGGCGACTTTCTTGCTATATTGCATGCTCACATTACTAAAGTGGCAATGATATAATGTATGTGACGGTTTAATGTTTTCTTTTTAGAAATTATTATACTCTGATTCATTTTCTTTCCTTTTAAAAGCATAATATATATATATATATATATATATATATATATATATATATATATATATATATATATATATATATATATATATATATATCGGCTTGTCTATTTGTACGTAAGTTTATACATGTATCTAGTTTTAATCTACTTGTTTATATACACACCTACCTACCTAGTTAAGACCTACAAATGTCTTTTGAAGCATAACTGTAATGTAAGAATTATGCATGTTTTACTGTTAAAAAATTTGCCAATGAAAGAAGAAAGTGATTATTTCTATTCTTAGAAATCAATATACTATTCACGAAAAATGTAATTTATATGAACAAAAACTTGTCCTCAGATTAAACGTGCAATTCTGATGAGTGATTTTTATTAGCGTAACAAAATCGTACGTATTGAAACAGCTCAAACAGGTTTGATCATGTAAGAATGAAAAAGTTAGGAAGCGTAAATTTCACCTGTTGTATCTTCAATTTTCTAATCGTGTAATCAGCAAAAACATCCTCTGTTAAATATTCCACTTCTGTTGACCCGTAGATACATTTTCCCTCCAATGGCCAGTACTGTGTGCACTTTGTCTGAAATAATATATTTCTCTATTTATATTTACAGGTAAAAAAAAATAAATCGACATTTTTACTGTCAGGGCATAATGTTTACGAAATATTACATGCTTTATTCTATTCATACATCTATTACGTTTGATTTATTTCTGTTAAATTGCAGTTCTGAGCGTGAATATAAAGGACGATGTTCAGGAAAACAGTTTCGTTACCGCAAAATTAATTGCATGTTAGCGCAGTGGTTGAAGACTTATTGTACGAATGCATGTACTATGTAAAAGAACGTGCCAAAATAATCTCAAGAAGTCGTAAAGAAATTTATTACATGGCTACTGTATTATTTGGTGTTATTACCCTTGTGAAATCTTAACGTACTAAACTCTCATGAAGTCATGTTCATGAAAGGAAAAGCGTAAAAGCAGAGGCATCCAAATAACTTTCAAAGTCATTTCACTCTACTATGATTTCGTCAAATAAAATCAGTATATATGTGATGTAATAAATAAAATCTCACATTGATGTTCATTTCAAATCAAAAGTAATTTTATGGAACTAGTCAAATTTCAATATTCTGCTCACCAAGTTTCATAAATTTCATTTTAAATGAGCACTCGTATAACATCGTCTACGTCTCACCTTCCCTTCCTCGACTAGTTCCGTAAGCATTACAATCTTGTCCACGCCACAATGCCAGATCATTCGCCAGAAATCATTCACAATTGTCTCCGTTGGACCTGGAAAAGATGCGAAATGTACCATTTCATTATTTGTTAACTGAGGACAATCATGTCATGAAATTCCTTTAAGCTCTTCATATAACTGATCGTATTTTTAAAGGACGGGGACTATTGTAATGGTTCAGTTAATTAGTTTTGTCGTATATAATTGCTTCTAATGTCAGTTCAAAACATCTTTTTCAGATCTACAAAATACCAAACTATTTGCGATGCTATTCTTTCATATTGACAGGGTCATTGATGTATGCGGATGAAAAGAATCCAAATATGCCTTCCATAAAACAAAAATAATGGCATGCTGCCCTAAGCAACACGCTATTGTTATGTTTTAGTCGGGTGATATAATCAGACCCAAAATTGTGTATAGCATGATTCTAAAGGGTATCTTTGGAATATATAACATAAAGATAAGAATTCTTTATTTCAGACTGCAAAGTGCATAAATCTAAATTAAAATATAGATATAAAATAAAGGGATTATTTGAAACATAAAAGATCATAGATCATATATATCTTATGTACAAAATTGCAACACGTCTACAACAAAGGATTTTGTCCGGCATTGTTAAGAATGAAATTATGTAAGACATTTAAAGAGTAATTTGGTCGATCTCTCTAAAATACGAGACTTTAAACGAATATCATGGTCCACAGAGATTTCAATATACAATTCCTATTATTAGATATTCATGTCTTCATTGAAACACATACTTTTTCATTACTTCCCAAAAACTGAATACGTTATAGTTTACAAACATGTTGGAGGCACTCTTCCATCTTGGAAGACTTAATAGAAAATGAGGACTATTATTATAACTATTAAGCAGGGTTTTTTTTCATACATTCACTAAAGTTTGTCCACAGAGGAGGGCAATACACTGAGCAGCAATCAGGTTTGGATAATCCTATTTTGATATTCAATGAGAATTCCCAAATTGACGTAGAAGCATGTTTGTTGAAGTACACCAAAATCTGTAATGTGTCATAATATATTCATCATCTGACCAATTGAAGTTTAAAATAAAACCCAGATATGTATAGCTGTTGACATGAGTAAAGAGTACGGCCGTTAACATGTACAGGGGAGGAGATGCTAATTTGAAAGAAGATGACAGAAAGACCATGCAAAATCCCGATTTTTTGTGTATTATAGATATTCTCAAAAGCGTATTGTTCACATATCTTTAATAATTTCCTTAAACCTGTGATAGAAGGTATTTATATGTATGCAATTAAATTTTTATTCGTCGTATTCTCAGCATTATATTCCGACTAAAAGTTGAATGGGTGTTTACCTTGTGATGCGATATAAGCTCTGTTTTTCTCGAAGCCCTGAAACATGAAACAAGAGACATGAGGATTTAAGGTCACTGACGATCCATTTTTACAAGCCATTGATTTCCATTGCAAATTCACAGCAACCTCATACATTCTGAATGAACAAGGAAATATAAATATCTCATAATTTTGTGAAGCATTGAATGAATCAGTCTTTCATCATTTCTTTTTAAGTAATTGCTTTTACTAAGAGTGTGCGGAATAGGTAACATTCGATTCCTTACACAGAAGCGCGGTTTAATGTACTTTCCTTAATGACTGATTATATTCAAAGTTTTCTGGTTAGTCCATGTAAACATACGTACAGTGTGAACACAAACATTATTTATAGAATTTGCTTAGATAACGTAAGTAATCTTTGTCTGTTCAGATGAAATGTGTTCCAGTTAGTATCGAAATACGGCGAAACATTTGGTAATCTCTGTGTAATTATACAGCGTATTTATTTAGTGTAGATTGCTTTATAACCATTTCGTACTATCTCAGCATAATCGAAGTGTGTGTGTGTGTGTGTGTGTGTGTGTGTGAAAGAGAAATAAAAGTGGCCAAGCTGAGATACAGTTTAATAATATAGGATATATCAGAATGAAACTAATGGAACGTTAAACTATGTATTCCAGTTGCTGAAGAATTTAATAAATTTATGATGTATACAGTATAGGTGATATCTTTAGCAAACACATATAAAGTATAAAAAGTACGAAATATACAATGAACACATAGATTCTACTTACCCTTATAAAGCACGCATTTATGTAATCAGACCCCGAAATACCTGCAATTGTAGGTAACTCTACCCTGGTGCTATCATCTGTAATTGATGATACATAGTGAGGCTTGTTTATAATTTGCACTGAGCTGGTTAACATATGTATTTGCTTCATGTACATTCCATATTCTCGTACATATATTTGAAGGAATAATTGTGTTATTGTTTGGTGTTATTAAACGTACCAACTTGACTATTACATAAATAAAGAGTTCATGATCTACATTCCTGTAAAATGTATCGTTATTATGCTGCATTATTTTCGAATTGTTAAATTAAAAGGTAAGAAATGAAATAATAATAGAATAAAAGTTTAATATTTGAACTTTGGTGACACTAGTAGCGAGAAAATAAATACTTACAAGCATATATTCCCTTATAACGGTTCTTCTTTGCGTTTTCCGGCAACTGTGCATTTGACATGCTAGACTGGGGCGTCTTTGGCAATTTCTAAAGTCAGAGGAACTCTAAGCATTATGTTATCTTAATATTTGTTTTATTTCATTTTTGCACCTATTATGAATGCATTTATGTGATTTAGATAACTTCTACTCGTACAAATGAAACTGCAGAGTAGCAACTGAGATTTTATCTAATCGGTTAACTCTACGCTGCATCTATGTGCTCTGCGTTGCTTATCGTGCTCACACTAAATTTAATAGCTAAATTGTGCAGTGATGTCACATTGTTGCTTGTCTTACATAATGTGACGTTTGCAAAAATTTATTTACCATTAAAAATGCAAGTATTTAAGTCTTTGATAAAAATTAAAATTTGCATGGTACCCTGGCTAGTTGATATAATGTTTTCTAGATGTTGATATAAGTATCGCAATTATCGAGACAAATAATCATTTATTTATATAATATATTCTTCCCGTTTAAAGTTAATTAAATGATATCGTCAAGAATACAGTGATCTTTTGGAAGAAAGAAAATACCTCAAATTCACTTTCGATAGTTTTTGAATCATAAGCCTTCTTTCTGAAATAATGTGGTAGGTCTGCTAGTGGGATACGGGTTTTGTTCAGTCCCATTTCATTATAGTAAATATCTTTTTCTGAGCTGTCAGATTCGACTACATCATCAATGTCGAATCTGCATTTGTTTTCGTTTCTGATACTATTCGCATCAATATTGCTGTTGGTGAGAACGATCTGGGCGACTTCATATACTGCATTCACTTTTGTGTCTGTAACAATTTAATACTTTCAATAACTGATGAATAAATACAAAATAAAACTACCACTTTATCAAGAAATTAGCTCAAAAGCACTTAAATATAGAAGAAAAAGCTGTTTGGGGTAAACGAAGAAGTCAAAATTTAAATTGTGATAACATTACGACTGCGCGAAGAGAGCAACTCCCCAATCTGAATCCATGTCTACTTAAGGAAGAATTATACAATTTATGTATTTGTTGCAGAGTAGCTGAATATATACATTTTTACAGAAAAACTGGGTGTCTATAGAACTAATTGAACTCTTTGCATCAGTTATATATATATATATATAAAAGTGTGTAGTGGGATAGTATACGGACAATGGGAATTAGCATTACAGACCCCACCCACCCCGGGACTGTATACGAACAAGATTTATACGGACAAAAAATCACCCTGGGACTGTATACGGACAATGGGAATTTTGTACAGCGGCTAGCACACCCTGGGACTGTATACGGACAATGGGAATTTTGTATAGCGAATAGGACACCCTGGGACTGTATACGGACAATGGGAATTTTGTACAGCGGCTAGCACACCCTAGGACTGTATACGGACAATGGGAATTTTGTATAGCGAATAGGACACCCTGGGACTGTATACGGACAATGGGTATTTTGTACAGGGACAAGAGGAATGGAACAGGTAGGGTGACGTCACGGTACTGGACACTTGCAACAATGTAGCAAGGACCGTGACGTCATGCCACCTGTGTCATTTCTATATACAAACACGAATCATTCGCGTTCGTGTTTGTGTATAGCAAGTACCGTGACGTCATGCCACCTGTGTCATTTCTATACAAAGTTTGAATCATTCGCGTTCGGGTTTGTGGATATTATAACTCTCTATACACAAGCCATCAGCCAATCAGCAGTACTAAAAACAGCAACTATAAAAAATCAGCCACTGTTTCGTAGGCTGATGGCTTATACCAAATTACTTAAATACATAGAATCACGAACCATTCGTGTTCTACATCAATTTAATTCCTTAACTCCTAGACACTTGCAACAATGTAGCAAGTACCGTGACGTCATGCCACCTGTGTCATTTCTATATAAAGTTTGAATCATTTGCGTTCATATTTGTGGATATTATAATATTATACCCAAATTATACAATTGACTAAAAAAAAATTTTAGATAAGAGAATAATGTTTTTGTGAGTTAAAAGATAAATTATACAATCGAGTAAATTTTTTTAGACAAGAAAGAATAAATCTTTTCGAGGCAGTGGAGTGGCCCTGAAAAGGGCCCTTGGGTTCTTTTTCTTCTATTGGCTCCATTTTTTGCACCAGCTCTTCACTTTTCCAATGATTCCTTTCTTCTTCTTTTTCTTTTCTTCGTCTGGAATCCAGTCAGGATGTCCCATCTCTCTAAACTTTTCCTGTACCTTCATCCAGTTTTGATTTAGTCTTTCAAAGTCCTCTTTTCTCTTTCTGTTTTCCTTCTCCTTTCTCTCTTTTACCCATGTGTCTTTGATTTTCGTTACCTCTTCTTTCATCACTTTCATTCCTGCCACCTGATCCCTGGCTACGTTCAGCAATCTTATCATTCTCTCCATGTTGCTAGCCATTTCTTATATTCAGCGTTGAATGGAGCGATTGACGAACGCTATGCTTTTATAAACTTCAAGCACGCACGTGAACGAAAACATCCCTTACACTCACTTCACATATTATTTACTATCCACACCAACAAACGCGAATACATAAAACACACACCTATTTACTATCCACACCAACGAACGCCAATGCATAAAACATACCATATTTATTATCATCACCAACGAATGAGAAAGCATAAAACACACCTATTTACTATCCACACCAAGGAACGCCAATGCATAAAACATACCATATTTATTATCATCACCAACGAATGAGAAAGCATAAAACACACACCTATTTACTATCCACACCAAGGAACGCCAATGCATAAAACATACCATATTTACTATCCACACCAACGAATGAGAAAGCATAAAACACACACCTATTTACTATCCACACCAACGAACGCCAATACATAACAAACACACACACACACACACACATATATTATCCACACCAACGTACGCGAATGCATAAAACATACCATATTTACTATTTACACCAACGAATGAGAAAGCATAAAACACACACCTATTTACTATCCACACCAACGAACGCCAATGCATAAAACACACACACATATATTATCCACACCA
>JAECUM010009753.1:0-26897 GCA_016617855.1 Megalonaias nervosa | reverse complement strand
TATAAAATCTCTCGCTTTCGTTATTCAGAAACGTAAATAGCTATCCACACTGCATAAAGTGACCTTAACGATTAACGGTCCTTACAGATTTACTGTATTTGAGGTAAGGTACAATCGTTCTCTATAGTTACAAATGACCATTGCAATATACCAAGTCTGACCTTAATTAAACAGTTCATCGTCCCTGCTCCACGCGGCATTTGATTAGCGATTGACACGTGCGCTGTATACAGACAACGCTGCCGTATATATTAGCATACATTACTATACGTCTTCTTACACCTGGCTAGCCAGTTCCACTCAATAAGATAAATGCTCGATTACTACTGCACAAGATTCACTAAATTCTAGCTTTCAGTAACCAATAACCTGCAAGATCATTTGAGCATTACAAAATCATATATAAATATGCAATTATCATTAACTCACGAAAAACAGTATCATCCTATAGACAAAGGAAATTAATTCACATAACCATAAGAAATTCTACACATTTGAACATATGGATTACATCATAATGGATTACATCATAATTATATCAAACACATTTGCATAAAACCAACAACAAAACAGAAAATTACATGGAAATTAAAATTGCGTACCTTAATGCTGTTTCTTTTCCACACAATCGTGCGTCCTAGCACTATAGCCTATCTTTTCCTTTCAAGACAGCTATCTGGCCTCTCTACTTTATTAACGAGGGAAAACTATTCTCAGGTTTTTCCACCGGAGTCTCAAATTCGACTTCTCGCAAGCAAAATTGGACTAAAGAAATCTGAGCCAAGTCGCTACCTTAAATTCAGAATACTTCCAAAGTGTACGCCTTAATTTTAACTGACCAATCGAAAGCAACTGTTCCTAATTGTTTCCCAAAATAATCATGTCTTTCGTCAGTTTTTGACAGCCTAGAATATGCTGCAATTAGCTTTACTTTGAAGATCAATTATTTGACATGGAGTTCTCTACCGTGGTCATGGCTGGTAACCCTACTGTAGTTTCTCATGATAGCGTTACGGTCAATTTTACTGAACCTTAACGTAGGCCCTTTTATGTTTCAGAGATAAAATAAGGGAAATATCAAAGTGAACTTTCTCAAAGACTTTTCTGGCTTGACTATGATAAAATTTTAATGCACAATTTATTCAACCTTAGGATCCAGTACTTCTTCAAAATTCGACACATTACAAAATAATAATGAAAGTTTAAACAAAATTTGAAAAAGTATTTTAAAAAATTGGCATGAGCGAGTGTAAAAGAAAGTTTGAACATAAAAATAGGACAAAAAAGTATTTTAAAAACAATTGGGATGCCGCCGCGAGTTTTGAATTCGATACCGCTTGTTTGGCACCAGGGACACAGACAAACGTGGGTGTTCATATATAAGACTAGGTTAATTGCCCGTGATAGGACGGGAATTTTAAAATATAAATAATGGGATAAGCGAGTTTAAAAGAAAGTTCCAACACAAAAATACAAAAAGGTATTACAAAATTGTGATGCCGCCGCGAGTTTTGAACTCGCGACCTCTTGTTTGGCAGCCGGGACACACAGACAAATGTGGGTGTTTATATAGAAGATGTTAAGCGCAGTACAGCAGTTTTGAATGTTCTCACAACTGATTTGATTTGCTTTCATACTGAATACTGTTTTCAATAGCCGATTTAAAAAAATGCAAATCTTAGTATAAACGTATTTTTTAAATTTTCTACTTTCCATCACTACCAAAGTATCACATGGAACTGAACCCTATGTTGATTCCTTACACATTCACAATCATTCATCCAAAAATAAAATCCAAACTTTTTTAATTTAACAAAATATGTCTTTACTTTTAAATATAAACAAAAATAAAACACGTCACAAGCTGATTAAAGCAATGACTGAATCTTGTATGAATAAATGAATACGGACAGCAATACTTTGATTTTAATATAAATACATCGACTATAAGCCATACTAAGATAAGTGACTTTCTTACACTTGTCTTTAGGATATGTGAAATATTTTGCCTTTCAAGCGTGACTCAAATACTGGGTTTTCATAATTGCTTGACTTTACGCTAGTCAAATATGCTTTTAACCCATGGGTCATCAAGTACGATGCCATACACTGTACAGAATATTATATTTCGTATATCATTCGACTCTTTGTAATAAATAAATAAATTATATATATATATATATATTCACTTCAGAGTATGTTCAAATAGTTGGTTGCACAGGAAGGTATTGCATTAGAACTGAAGCTGTTATTATTATTATTACTGTTGTTGTTGTTTTACAACGCGTCCGCGGCTCGGATACTGGAGGTCGTGGGTTCGAACCCTGGCCGAGTCATACCAAAGACTTACGAAAATGGTACTAGACATCACTATAAACTGCCACAATGCAGACATCGTAACGATATGACTGACAAAATTGTTAAAGCTACGTTAAAAATCCAAATCTCTCTCTCTCTCACACACACACACACACACACACACACACCGGTTTACAACAGCAATGACATATCTTCGGAAATTCCTGAGAAGGACATGCAAGGACATAACACTGGAAAGGGGCTGCATGCACAAATTTTTTAATGAGTACTTTGATTGTCCATAAAAGTCTGCTGAATTCGTATGTTGCGACCTTTGTCAAAATAATGCACCTAGAAGTGCAAGTGGTACGAAATTTTAAGCAGGAAAAAAATGAAATAGATACATTGTGCACGTGACTTCATGTGAAACCTGATGTATCTTGAAACTGCTTGACGATTTAATTCAACGCATGCTAGAAACATTTGACATACCTACAGACATCAATGAAAATGTTCAACATTACAGCATACTCAAGTGCATTACTAATTAACTGAATGCAACACGTGTTACTTTTATTAAATAAAAATAAGTTATTTAGACCAAGCAACTAATTATCTCACCTGTCCCCCTGCTTGATGCCAATATATTTTAATTTGACCACGACCTAACCAACAGGACTGAGGAAAGGTGGGCATGTGTGGATATAAAAGAACAATTCAAAAATGAGATCAGTCTCCACCACTACCACCCCCATCACCAGGTTTGATATTTGATTTTAATCAAATTTTGATTAAAAAAAATTATTGAAGACTGTCAAATGACCATGGCCTTACACCAAGAAAAAAGGGAGGATAGTGCTTGTGTGGAGACAAAAGGAAAATTTTCACTTATCGTTTAATCCAAATATGACACCGTATGCTTCAGAGTATGAAAATGTACTGAAAACAAAAAAAAGCTACACCCTAACCCATGTACCTAATGAAGATACCGTCAATGTAGATGGATTGGGCGATGCCTGTCTTCCATCTGCTAAAGCAAAGACAACTTCAGAAATGTCGTGCAAGTTGCTTATTTACATAGCCACCTCTTCTCCAACGTTTTACTTACATGCACGTGAGGGAAATCAATCTATAGTTACAATACATTATCCATTGATTAATATGTCTTGTACTTGGTGCTTGCGCTGCACGTACAAAGAGGGGAATAACCATTGCAAAAAATTTGTGATAGCATTGTGGTTAATCCACCTTTGCATCACCATAAGATACACATATGTTACGTATCGGCTCGTTCAAAGTAACACAAAGAAAGAGTGAAGACAACAAGCTTTGTAAATTTTAACAAAAATAATTTCCCTAGAAAACACGGTGAAAAGGTAAATAGGTGAAACAAGACTTACGATTTACGAAGAAGATTCCAAAAATTTGTTCTAAAGTTGTGAAAACACATAAGTCCTGTGAATAAACAGTTCTAAATTGATATAGTCTGAATCTCAGCTCCGATCCAAGATGGCGGATGATGACGTCAGACGAAAGCTAACACAGAATGTCCAGAACATTCACTGTAAAGCACAATTTGTATTGTTCTGTTCCGATTTAGAAGTAATTTCATCAAATGTCTTTGTCCAAAGCCAGTAGTGTTGTTCTCCAGGGAAAATAATTATTTAGAAAGTAGATGAAATACAGCTACCACCACTAACAACACACATGTTGTTCCTAACACGTACGAATGCGCAATTCTTTCCAGCACAGAAATACCTTTCTTAAGATATTATAAACTCTGTAAGATGTTATGATGTGACTCTGAACCACGACTGACTACGATACGACTCTAACTACGACTGTCACTATTTCTTACAGGTAACTGAACATTTAAAACAAGCTAATGCGTCATTACATGTACACACGCATGAAGCACACGTGTGATTTCGAAATCACTACAATGCGTAAACAAGTATTATTTTGAAATAACGTGGTCACAGCCAATCATTTACATAGCTCTTTCTCACTGTTTACTTGATACGAAAAACCGTCATGCAAAAATCGTGCTTACACGAGTCACATTTACGTTTTAAATAAATATGATGTTTCTAACAAACTATTAGACCTTGCTAACATAATCATCACCATAATAATAATAACATTTAGTGATATAAAAATAAAATAAAAATGAAACAAAGAATTATAAGAATTTAAATTTTAACACATATGTAATTTAACTACAGGGTCGTAACACATAATATGCACCTGTAATCACATATTCCTGTCAATAAATGTGAGAATAATGACAGACAATTGTAATGGATTCTAATCAGCTTTAATTTTAAATGGGCTGCTATTCCTATGTATTGGCCCTCATCTTGCATGCAGTTTCGCTATGGCAGATAATGGGTTCAGGACAATTCCTGGATGTAGGTTTACTTACTGTTTTACAGATTTTTGTATATAACTTTCTAGATTCCAAATGCAGTCTAACTTTGCGATAGTCAATTGAGGACTCAGACCTGAGTCTGTTTACTGAAACAGTCAGGGCGGTCCTTGTAACTTGAAATTTCAACATCGTTTTATTCTTGCGCACATTTATAGGGTAATATGCACATTCTGAGTAAACAGACACATATACACTTTTGCTTTGGTGCCTTTTTCGAGGGAAATTGGGGTCCTATTGATATGTATATTCCATTGCCTCAGCTGACCACGAACATTCACTCGAGTCCTTTTTATCTAATGCACGTTTTTTTCTTCTCAGATCAGCTTTTTAAAAAAGCAGGCATGCCTCTTTTCATTCTCTCTCGAATCAGTTTGTGCACCACGTGCGAATGTTTGTATTATTATAGTACAACTCACATATGTCATGTACGCTAGCTGAGTCACTTTTTACGGCTATAGGTGTCATTCTGGAGAATCTGATTACACATACCTCTAAATGACGTTTATTCACTTTATTTCGCTCCTTGCTCATCAAAATTCCACTGAAGATTATTGTATAAATTCCTCGAGAAAGCTTAACGGCAGACGCAATCACCAACCCGATTTCTGTCGCGTGTTGTGATGAAACAGGAAATGCGCCTGCTGTTGGGAAGAAGCTGTACTACAAATATAAACATAGACCCAACAATGTCGTCATTCATAAACAAAGCCTGGGAAAACACCGGCTGGAACAATACGGCACACGAGTCCAATAAATTCGAGGTAATTAACTTCGTATATATTTTATATATGGTTTGTCGTGTCTTACATTTCAATTCGTACATAAAACCTATTTTTCCCATAAAAATATCTTTCCTCGTACACTTAAAAGACAGTAGAAACGCGGCTGTCAAAAGTTCGATATGTTTAATTTAAATTTTGCACTATGCTAAATTATAATTTTGAAGAAATGTCATATGTACAATTCAAAAATAAAACGTTCTAACAGAAAATTGTATATTACTCCTCTATCCCATTCATAGTTGAACATCCATAAAGGTGATGAATGAAAATGCACGCGATTTCTTGTACGCGCGACTGCACCTTGATTCCCCATGCACTAGTAATAATTCAATCCAAGATCAACTTTCTTAACCTAGTCTGATGCCTAACTGCCATTGTAAAGTCCATAGCGATCGATAATTTTAGTTTCGAAAGTCTGTTATGACAATTGTTGTTCAGATATCTCAAAAATCACGATTTAATAGACTTTGTTAGAAATATATTACAATTAAATTTTAAAACTAAAATTGATCTTAACATTTATACCAGTAAATGCGCTTACATGACCCGTGTGATTTGTACTACAGATCACTAATGGAATTTGTCTAATGTATCGCGTCACTACTTTTGAAGCGCTCCGGAATAAGATCGGAATTACGAGCGACTTCACTGACTGAATTAAAGGGTGGCACCTCTTAATTCTAAACTGATTATCTGAACGTAGTTTGAACCTAATATTTTGATTATGTCAGATAACGTATTTTATGTCAAATAATTTTTTCTTCACAAAACATTGCCTTCCTTCCAAAACTTTAGACTGGATGAATGGTGAAATTTATGACAAACGTCGCCATTGGGGCTTTAACATTTCTGAAAAGAAATTGAACAAGTAAAAAGGAGTCACTATTGTATACATGTGTTCAAAGAGATGTAACTTCACGGAGTTACTGAGATTATCAACCAGGGGCGTAGCTACTGTATAGCAAGAGTATGGAAAGAATAGGGACCCACGAATTATTTGTGTACACCATACATGAGGCAGGGGCCCATGGGTAAGCTTTGTATAGTGGCCCAAATATCCTAGCTACGCCACTGTTATCAAACACAGTGGACAAAACCACATCATGTGCTCGATAACAAGACTCACTATATGGCGATCGTGTTACCAAAGAAAATCCTGTTTAATTCGAAACGCCAACAAGGTGTTTTAGACACCCTGGCGACATTCAGGTTAGAATTTATAAATCAATGAATGAAATGACTTAGTTTTGTGCATATTTTATATCCTTCGTGCCTTTTGTTTTAAATATCGGTAGTGGAGGGGGTATAAACGAACGGGAGGTTGTGCTATATATTATATACCATAGATCAGGGGTCTCAAACCACCCCGAGGGTCGCATGTGGGCACTTCGATGGCCCAAGGGCCACACCATCTTTGTTATCTCTCATAACACCTTGTGACGCCAATCATTTTGCGGGCCACAGGATACGGCTTGGCGGATGCCACGGGCCGCGTGTTGGAGACCCCTGCTTACAGATGCACATGTAGACTATTAAAATTGTACTGAAGTTGCCAAAGCAAACGAGGTTCAAAACAAGTAACATTACAAAACTCACAAAATAAGAACTCTGCCAGTGTTATTTTATGAATATAAATTTTAAAAAGCTTAGCAAATTTACCCTGTCCTCATGCAGCTTCAAAATTGGCTGGGAACAATTCGTATTGCGCACCTTTGACCAAGGAGGGAGAGTGACAAGGGTCGTTAACGCTGACCTCCGTTTATACTATGTTTATTAACCAACCCAAATTAACCTAATCCTATCGCATGCGATCATTGGGCAATAAATAATTATTGACCAATCAAAATCAAGCACAAAACAGTCTCTGCTGAGACAAACGTCAGTTTGTAAACACGAGAACCCCAAAGACATGTTATTGAATAAATCTGCTGAATTCCACACGAATGACTACAAATAAAATGCAAAATATACAAGACATCATACACTTGAAAGGTAAATAGACAAGCCGCGTGATACAAATGTCAAATCAGTTAAAACTACGTATCTTACAGCATCCGTGGACAACACATCGTGGTGGTTAATACACATGTGCTTCACATGAATGAACTCAGATCACGTCTGCCGAAAACGTTGACTTCTTTGTGAATGAACACTGAGGCATTTAAGCATAATAATTACGTAGAACTAATGCGTTCACTCCTAATTGTCCGAAATAACCCTCTTTATGAACAAAAATGCATGTTACAAATGGAGCAATGACGAGAAATTTCATGTTGTAAGCATGCTAAAAGTGACACTGTGAACTGTAGTATTCGCACATTCTTCCATTTGTTTGTCCATTCGCCCCCCCCCCCTCCGACCGATTTTAAAAACGAAAAGCATTATGGACATAAAAATAATTCACAAAAGGTAGTCATTTCGTTCAGCAATTTGTAATTTTAAACAAGGGGCACTCGCAGAATTATTTTCGGGCGGGGGAGGGGGAGCAAACATGCAGTGGTCAGCTATTATGTTTTAAGGATGTAGGCCAAAACATGTTTAGCGGGCACCCATGTTTTAACTTGATTGTCAGCTTATTCTCGTTTCAAACTAAACGGAAACTCTCAATGTAAAAAAAAAAAAAAGCAGACAGGCAAACTCTATGCAAATAAGCAGACAGACTTTTTTCTGGTTTCACTAATAGTCTATTTCAATATAAAAAAAAAAATAATAATAAATAAACATGTCTGCGTCCAATATTTGCAATATGTAGTTGTAATATTTCTAAAACAAACTCTTATATACATGTGTTCAGTGAGATCTAACTCCAAATGGAGGGAATTATTGAGATTATCAAAGATTGTGAACTACATAACCTCTGTTGCTTCAAAACATAGACCCGCCCATGGAAATATGGCGACCGAATTGCTAAAGAAACTTCCCTCTGATTCGAAACGACAGCTAGTTGCAGTGTTTGGGATCCCAAGGTGACAATGAGGTTAGAAATTATAAATTGATAAATTAAATGATTAAGTTTTGTGAATTTCTATATCGTTGATATCGTACTTTTTTTAAAAACGGGTGGGTGGGTGGGCGATACAAATAAACGGGAATCGTACTGAATAATACATGTGTAAATGTTATTTCCCAGAAAGAACAGAACTATCACATGTTCAGTTACTTTAATTTAGCACAATTCTTTTTCATTTACTTTTACTTTCGATTATATGTGAACTTAAAATATGCGAAATATGGACTTAGTCAAAACTTCTTCACTTTTGGTAAGAAATAACTTCAAATTTAAATTGAATCACATATATAATATCAAATGCATATAATATTAAATGGGTATAGAAAAGTTTGAACCAAGCAAACAAAAAAATGAAAGCTAACTAGCCAACCAAACAAATTAGTAAAAAGTACACACGTCCACTAGACAAACAAGTAGATATGTTTGTCTTTGGGTTTTGGTTTTTTGGGGTTTTTTTTCCTTGTATTTGTTGTTTATTTGGGGGGTTTTCCCTTGTTTTCTGACATTACTGGTAGCGGAGTCCAGCTGTATGGGTAAGTATTTCACAATGCATCTTTCCGCAGAAATACTTTCGGACTATCATGCGCTCTCAACAATTTTTTAAAATTTTTTTAAAAATTTTTTAAAATTTTTTTTACATCTGACCTTGGTATGCGGTTGATAAGAAAAATCCCTCTTCTTTTAATCCTTCGGAACACTCACTGTTTTAGTAGTAATTCCTGTCAGAACAGAACAGCTATGTATCCATCGGCGGTTGACCTTTTTTTAAATTGCTGACGCATGCGTGGAAGGCAGTATCACCCCAAGCGAACATATGTAAGCAGAATAAGAGTAACAATGTGGAGCTAGCGACGGAGATGATTCCGGCTCTCACCCTTAGGTCTCACTGGACAGTTTATCTGGTGAATTTTCATCCAACAATGACCTTTTGCAGAAAAATGAGAATAATTTTACACTGAAGATACAAATAAAAACAAACTTATGATTTTTGTAGAAAGCATGCATGTGAGATTTTGACTGCGGCAATCAGGTTAATTCCTTATACAACTGGTGGATTTTATATTGAACCAACACTGCCACCAACCCCCCCCCTTTTTTTTACATTCATTTTTGACAGCAAAGAGCTATTTTGACTATTTTCCTGTGACAAGGCGGCTAAAAGAATCAGTATGTGCCTTATGCATGAATAAAGTTCACTAGTACTATAACAAATTAGCATACGTTTCATCACCCCTCAACCATCTCGATTTTTAGATATTTACCTCTGTAGCAGACATACATAAATAAGTAAGCCAAGTTGGCTGTTCATTTGCAGCCCAAGTTACGCATTCGATCTCCAATGCTAGTTTAACTGTGACAGGCAGTCACCAAACAAGCCAACCCATTTTCAAGCCTAACTGAAAGTAAATCTAAACCACATTACAGATTTAGCTTCTGTGTGAATTTATAAATGCTAGGCTTATGATAATTAGGTTCATGCCTTCTACCTTAAAAATTAGGGAGGTGTCAAAATACGAAACTAGCCAGTGAGACCTTAGCGTTTCAAAGGCTTTGGCCTGGCAATCGCATAGTGTTGGAGCATAAGAGTCCAGGAGAAGAGGATAACTATTCTGCTGATATGGGAAAGTAAGACGGTAAAAGAAAATATATTATACTTTATTACCTAATGTGTCTAGAGTTTAAATCTCTAACCGCTTTCTTGCTATACTTGCAATCATCTTCGCTTGCCAAGGTTACGATATGTTCACCCTCTCTACACCTTGGCAGATCGAGAAGATATTTTAGTGCTTTATCCTAGCGACAACTATTGGATTTCATGAGTTGCATCCCTTAGTATGTAATGCCAACTAAAAGCGTGTAACAGCAGTGCATTGTACATCGGCCAGAGGCAGTTGACTTCAAAAGGATACTTTGTAAGTTTATCATCGGAAGTATGACTACGCTCCAGAGAGAAGTCATTACAGGTGTATTTGAGTGACAGGTATTGTACAAAGAAGGACCGGCAGTGGAAAATTACTTATTGAAGAGTCCATTCAAGTTGTGTGCTCCCTTGTCTCGATCATGAAGAAACAGTGTTCACGTTTGAACAACTTAATTTTGATTGGATGCGGTGGTCTGATATTTCCCCTTTATGCTGACCACCAGCCAAATTCAACCCCATCATTGTATCCGGCTTTCTAAAGCACCCCATAATCCCGTCTTTGCGAATGACAACACTGTACAACGACAATAACTAATTTACCCAGTAATCAAATGTAACGCACACAACAGTGTCAATAACTATGTATCACAAATACTGAAAAATGTCACTATATCACTATGATGTATAACTAATTTTACAAACAGCGTCAACTCTTTCCATACACGTGGCCTATTCGAAACACCGTAGAATCCACTGCAGAAAAAGCACATAGGTATATACATGTATACCAGTCATATTCAATGTCAATAAGATCGTAATGCTATACTTAGCTTAACACTCACGAATACTCGGGATCGTAACATCCAACGAAGTACAATGACGTATCCTCTCTCAAAGGATGCAGCTACTCAAATATCTTACCTGATCAGTTTGTAATTTTGTAAAATTGTGTCTTTTTCTTAATTTGAATCTCACTCTTGCTTTTCTGGAAGTGCCTTTTCATCCATAAACGGAAACACATGCCTCAACTGGAATAGTTCTCATTTTTACAAGCAAATTCAATCTATGTTCCAATAGTACATACGCACAATGTTTATTTAGGATAATAAGCTAATATCCAGTACTTTTCATTTATCTTCCCATGGGTATTCAGAACTAAGGACTGATAATACCGGAAGATATCAACTTCGGCGGATTAATATTTAAATAACTACAAGCTATTAAAAATGAGAGGAAAATAATTACATGTAAACACCCAAATAAATCCTTTCATAGTATGTGGTTCAGGAGTGTTTTATGAATTTCATTCGCTATTAATAGTATCGACCATTACTGTACTTTCAATATGGAAAATTTGATAGCCATCAAGTTATAGTTATGCGTGTAATATGACTTTCAGTCACGAGACCATGTTAACTGGAAGACCAATTTGGCAGTCCCACATTACATGACATCGTATTGTTTGCTACATGCATTGCACGCAAGGCCCAATACTTCTTGCTTAGTCTTCATGCAACAAAGTAATTACAATGCAATAGCTCAGTACTCTCTCAATGCCGTGATCTATTGCGCGTAAAAAACAATATCAAATTGCCTATTTTAGCTCGTGTTAATACTTTTTCCGCATAACAGATAATACCTGCGCAGTTAACTGATGCTTTTTATGCACTGTACATCACACTTTTTGTAGCTTCCACAAAATAAGTATTTCGTGTACTTTTTAGACTGGTTAAACTTTTTGAACTTAAATCCACGTCACACGCGTACAGACTAATTAATTACAGAACTACAGGCTTTAATTTAGGCTTCAATACATGTTCAGCACAACGATGTAGCTAATTTGTGTTAAAAGAGTATATGGTAACGGAATGTTGATTAAACAAACCGTACTGAAGGGGTTAGATTGCAGCCTTAATCACTGTGTAGTTTCTTGCCGTATGTATGTGCACGTGCGTGTGCATGTGTGTGTGTGTGTGTGTGTGTGTGTGTGTGTGTGTGTGTGTCAGGACCTGATTAAGGTGGGGGTACGTGCACTGATTCCCTTATTCTTGTACCCACCCACCCCCACTCGAATTGCCGTGGATAAAATCATGTGTTTAAACAAACCATATATAGGTCTAAACCGTCTAATGCTTAAGATAATATGCCTATAATTATTATGCAGATATAAAGAACAGTTTAAGAACTGTTTTCTGGATGTATTTTTGAATCTGTAATTATTAATTTCAGCCATTTTTATATATACCATTATTAGATGTCATACGGTAGTAAGCGGCTGTTTGATTCACAGTTGACGGCATGATGTATCTGTTTACTTCACCACTTAAATCCAGTGAGCACGTTAGTAGAGGAAAGGACCAACACGTGACTGGCGAAAACTTGCTATTTTTCAAGTTGCTGTTATGTTATTTCTGACATAAGGTGTTAAATGCAGTAGTACATTATAGTATAATATATATTGTTTAGGTTGTTTTTTATTTTATGTAAATTGTATTAGTATACATAAATATTTGTATGTTTCACCTTTCAAAATGCCAAGAACCGTTCTGCATCAGGGGCTCAAAAACCCAAACATGCAAATGAGAAAAAAAACCACAGAAACGCAAGAACTGATATTCTATTAGCAATGAGGCCAAGGCAGAACCAGGTTTTTTGTCTTCAAGTGAATACATCTACGAGCACGTCGAGCAGCCAAAGGACACCAGAAATAGCACACACCAGAAATTCAACTGAACCAGATATACCAGCAATGAGGGCCATAATTTTTGAATACATTTATTCTTAGTAAATCTGCCTTTTAAATTAAAATTTTCTCTGTTTTATGTTCAAAATAGAGACGATTCTTTCGCAAATAAAACAAACCTGTATTTTTCTATGAATATTTCACAGAATTTCTTCGGTGGTATAGAAATTAGATTTCGGGGGCCCATTGTCCTCAAGACTGTGCCTGACTCACCCGAGAAAACTCGAGTGTTACAATGTCCCGATATTACATTGGTAGGCGGCGATGATAAAACTGACTCTCGTCAGTTTAAACTTAGACAGCTATGTGCTGAATACGCTGGAATTCAACCAATTATGGTATCGATGCTATATTAGCAAGGACACGTGCCAGTCCACAGATCTGCACAGTAGTTTCCATTCAGCTCTTCATCAGTTCATTACTGGCTGGAACAAGGACCAGAGACCCGTTAAAACAACTATGAAACTTGTGAATATTTTCAGACAAAGCGCTACTTCAAACTTCCTCATAACAAACATAAGGACCATTATTTTTTTTTATTTTTTTATAAAATATCATGCTTTATGCAAGCTAGCCTAATGGTGAAGTCCATCACAGAAAATGGATGTCATACAGTCACTCAAATGATTACTTTACTGTTTGTACTGTACGCTAATGAGAAGTGAAACAGACAAGTTTTCACATGTTGATGGACTCTCTCACTATAAAAAAAGCACAGGAAAAAATTCGAAGTCATGAATAAACTGATGTAGACCGGAAGTAAATTTTGCAAGCCCGCGAGCGTGGTGAAAAGTCGGATCATGTTGATAGCGATTTGGAACGACAGATTATGAAAAGAAAACAGTACTGGTGTGAAGCATTACGTAGGGTTATATCAGTTGCGAAACGTTTAGCAGATAGAAGGCTATCATTTTGTGGGAGTAACGAGAATATTGGTTCAAAGTGAAATGTCAGGTTCTGGGTGTATAGAGCTGATTGCAGAGTCTGACCCTTTTGTAGCAAAACACATCCAAAACTTTGGAAACAGCGGACGAGGCAAGGCAGGATATCTTTCATCAACCATTGTTGAAGAGTTCATTGAACTCATAGCACATTTCACGTTCCAAAAATGTCTCAGTGTCCGTCGATTCAACACCATGTTCAATCCATGTTGACTAGCTCACTGTTAATGTACGGTATGTGTTGTGGTATGGTATACCCGTTGAACGCGTCCTCACACTGTTACAGATAGAAAGTCTTATGGCTGCAGACCTTACACATGACTTGCTAGATTGTGTAACACTTTATATTGGATTTTGTGAGCAATCAGGCTAAAAAATATTATGCAGGGCCGGATCGGGGAGGGGAGTGTCCGGCCCCCTATGGCTAACAAAACTGTACACACACACACGCGCGCGCGCGCGTAGTCACTTGTCACTTGCAATTCGACCATCGTTTAATTCTTGCGCACGTTTATTGGGTATTATGCACACTTTGAGTAAATAGACACATAAACTTTTTCTTTGGTGCTCTTTCAAGGAAAGTCAGGGCCCTTTTGAAATTTTGGACAGCTCCCCCCCTCCCCCTTCCTCCAACACTTGACTTGATGCGGCCAGGCTCTGGAATGCAAGGTAATCCACTGGCCGTGCTTGTGCCATGCATACCACATTCTTTGAAACATTGTTGAATCAAATGCTGTAAATTGCGGTAGAACCGCTTAGCTTCTTCGGTTTCCTGGCAAATGTTTACAAATTTTTTCTGCATCCACCCATCGTTGGTCTGTTCTAATGAAATATCTGGAACAGGGGCAGGAATCAATCAGATTGGGGCAGGGATTCACAGTGATGTCTCTCTCAGAAACAAGGTGGTCTTCTGCTGCAGAGACAATTGCATTCTTGTCCAAAGGATTTTAAAACAAAAAAAAAAAACAAAAAAAAAAAACACACATTTAAGATGGGATGGATGGAATTACTGATTTTAAATAACAAACTGCAGTCACGAGACACGAGGCTGACTCGTTGTCGAGGACAATGGATTTGTTCCTCTGTTATTTCTGGAACACCATTCTTTTCAGACTGAACACACAAAATTATTGCAATCCACCAGTAATGATCTTATGGTTGCTGCAGACTTGCTAGAACCCCTTGTTCATTTTTTTTATATACATTGCATAAAAGTTTTGATAACTTTGGGAGGGTAGCACAAGTACCATGTGGTAGATGAGATTGCAGAGTAACTTGTGCAAGAAGGAAAAAAAAATGTGAATAGTTATGAGTCGGAAGAACTGTATTATCAGGAAGAAAATTTTTTTGCGCGGAGTCATACTAGTAGTATATGTAGTTGATGATCCTCTCTCAGAGACCCCACTGCCCCCCAAAACGTTATATGTTAACATTTTTGTCAGCAGCCTTTGTTAGCTCAAAATGATGACTTTTACACGATAACACATTTTCTGACAAAAATATGCTTTGTGGGCAGGGGTGTCTCTGAGATAGGATGCATCATCTACATCTACTACTACGTACTTATTAGTCAAAATGTTATATTAAACGAATGAAATATTATATATATAATGTCATACTCAATCAGACATGTTGGATTTGATCTAACAAATAGATTTTGTAAAAGATTTAATTCGATCAAAGCAGCGTCAGCATATACCGGTATAAAACCTAATATAATAAGCGATTGCATTAAAAATGTAGGCTATCATATATCGCCGAAATATGGGTCAGTATGGTTATTCGCGACTGAAAACGATATGAGAATAGCGGGTTGGGCAGATGATGTGATGACATTTATCGATAATATGGTTCATATATTATTTGATAACGATATTTCTAAGCAAAAATATACAGCGCGGGGTGACATTCGGTCTACCATTCCATAGTTATATCAGATAAACCTAATGAGGTTCCGAATCTTTGTTTAGACATTTACCCCCAAGAGAACCCCTAAATATCCGTAACCGAAACTTTAGAGGCTCAGAGGGCTGTCCGTACGTGTAGGTCTTATTTTAGTGACCAATCAGATTCTGTTTATTGCCTTACAAGAATTCCTAGATATCCGTAACCGAAACTCTAGACACTCAAAGGCTGATTGGTCTTTGTGACCTGGAATCTCATTAGGTTTATTTTTAGTTTTGCGATTGTGTCTTTTGGAATGGCCCTTGTGTGGGTACCCCTTTAGTGAAGTCACAAGGTCACGACCTCATATCACCCCCCGCTGTATATTTTTGATGAGATGATATGATGATGATGATGATGATGATATGATGAAAATGCCGTCTTCACGCCAGCACACCAACCCCCAACGATCAACCAATGGGTGATTCACAAAAGTGAATCCACCACGTGTTGACGTAGTGGATTGGTGTACTCTGAAGACGGGAGGGTTGGAGCCCCCAATAGATTATAAATCTTGGCCTAAAATCGCCTCCCGCAGACATATGTCTTTCTCAGGTTTCGAACCATGACCCTCCGGATGAGAGTTTCAGCACGTTATCAATTGAGCTATCGGACGCATTTACGTGTTTAAGATAAAATAGTTATCATATGGTTACCAAAAGCACAGTAGTCCTAAAAACTACAGTGTTCGATTTTCTTAACAAAAACCACATTTTATTTTTCTAAAATCCAAAAAATATAGAAATATATAATTCTGCATAACACGAATAATACTATATAGCCGATTTCTTAACATATGGGCAATAGAATTCTCTGTTCGCCATTACCATGGAATAATCAATAACAGACCTAATAACTACAGCCAGTCACTAGCAATAAAATATTGATTGCCTGTTATGCACTCTGTGAAACCTGTAAGTGGATGTTGTGTAAACAAAGAAAACAGTATTATTATTTTGTCAGTTTGGAGCGAACTGCATAGAAGAAATCAAATAATTCGTATCCGCATATGCGTTCTTGCAAGTGGAAGTAAACTACAGACAAAAAATATGTAATAGCATTATGCAGATCATAGATTTTCTTGTTTGTTTCACTAATTAATTAATAACAAAACTGCGCAGACTAAAATATGCCCTCGCAACCAGATCTGGTAATGTTGGCATTTTATCAAGTCATATACGGTTGGCATTAGGGAGAAAATCTACAGTATTATTATTTACGTAAAGGAAATTTGTAGTTATTTTAACAAATACAGAACTGCACCAGAATTTGTAAGTCTTAAAAATGCTGTCATATTTACATTTCACTCAAGTATATATTTTATGTTCGACAACTCGCGAATGATTTTAAACTAAACCTTAGCGTTATTATCTCCCTTTTTTAAAAACTATATTTCTAATCCTATGGAAAGTATGTCCACATTCGCTATTAGTATAACATGTTTTCGTAATTATATAACAGAAACTTAATTCTGCCAGATACCTTACGGCGACATTCGAATAGCTCTTTCATTGCTAATTTGCTTAGAAGATATTTGCTACCTTTTGCAAAAACTTTTGACCTGTCCAGGTCGATATTAATTTTTGTGTACTGACCTTGGCTTATTGGATCGTGTAAATTTTCATATTTTGATGAAAGCGCATCTCTCAGATTTTCGAGATACGGAAAATACTCGCTATCGTCTGTTCTAATAAGAGAAAGTTTTATTCTATCAAATTTACTAAAACAAATACCTGAAATTTCATCATTAAGTTCAAATGATAACTGTTGGTTATTTACCATTATTTTTTTTATTTTGCTATTAACTCCATCGGCTAATGTTAAATTTTCAAACATTATTTCTGATGCTTAGACAATATTACTTAAATAATGTCCAAGCGCGAGAGTATTAAGTCCATCTTTGCAATATCTTTTATCATCGAAATTACTTAGTCCACGTTTTATAATTGTATTTGTTTCAAGCTTATGATAATTAGTCCTAATTACACTGGTTTTAATAAAACTGACGCTATTGTTAAGAGCAGCTTTGAAATCCTCAAAATGCATCATCTTTTTCACATATCCGCGAGGGATACCTTTAGCTTTCTTGGTCAGTTTGTTGTCATCTAATATGACAGCATACATTTTGCTTCTTAGTCCAACAAACTCTCTCACAGGTACAAACATAAACTCATCTTTCATTTTTCCAATAACTTTCTTGTTAGAATTATCATGAAATTCACTACAAGTTGGATAATCTGATAAATCGAACAAATCTTTATTATCGTAAATATTCTGATAGGCATTATCACATTTTATATTATATACTAACGAGTCAGTATCAGTAAATAGCAACTCCGAATCTGGCCACATTTTTTTGGTAAAATTATAATGAAAATCGTACATCAGCCACTTTGATATATCAAGTACAGCTGCACCAACATAGATTGGCTTATTTAACTTTAAATTTGTCTTTCGTCGTTGTATTGCGGCAAGATTTTCATTAAATATTTTCATACTAACAAAACCATCATCGCTAACTAATTTATTTCTGCGATTGATATCATTAACGATCTCAATCGAAACTCTCCGGCGTATATTTTCCATAGTCTTACCAAACACTGAGTTGTTCATTAACTTGAAAAAGTTTTTCTCAAATTCGGTTTTAGCTACGGCACGACGTTTCGTATTTAAGTCAATATAATCCGCCATCCACCGCGACTGATTAAACTTTAACACGCGATGGACTTTTCTCAGAATTAGTCCAGCATCTACTGCTTGCTTTAGATTTTTGTAATGCATGACGTAATTTCTTTTATCTAACAAATTTGGAACTAGCTTGTTAACGATAGAACATTTTGCCGTTGTCATTGCTCGTTGTTCAGGCGATAATAAACTGTAATCAATCGTCATCGACTCTGCGCAAAACGGATAGTCGTTATGTAGATCATGTAACGAACTGGGATAGTCTAGATCAACTTCAACAAAGTATGAAATATCTTTCGGAAGATTTTTTTCAGTTTCTTTGAGAAATTGGTTTGGAGTTATCCAATGAAACCCACCGCAAGGCATTGGCTGTGACATGGCCCACCCATACAAATTCACACAATCGAGATAAATAATGTAACTCGACGGAAGATTTTTATCGTGATTTTTTAGGTATTTATTATTAGCCGCTGCATATTTTTTTGTTATGACGCTAATTCCGCCTCTGATGCCTTTTTCAATAAAGTTAAACATATCGACATCTGTTAAGAGATCTAATTCTATTTTGCTAGTTTTTAGTAGAGCGTCCCAAGACAGCCCGGAGCAGAATAATACCAACAGGGGTCTAATCCGTAATTTGCATGACTAACCTGACGAAAATTTTCGAAAACATCTGCTAGCAATAATACATCAGTTTTTAGATATAAATCGTGATAATCGCCAAATGTTTTACAAGCAAATTTATTCCACATATCTTGTGCATATTTATACTCGTCGTCGCTGATGTTTTCATTCTTGAGCTGCGAGTAAAATTTATTTTTGCTAGGTAGAGAAGTTTCATTAAATCTGCTCCAATCGTCAAGGTATTCATAAGGAAAGATACCTTTTTTTGTCAGATCGACATAGTTTTCACCGAAGCAGCTTCGCAGATTATTGAAATTACTGCAGCCTTTAACGAGCTCGTCTAATGATGCTGCCATAAATTGCATGCTGTCGATAAAGCGTAATTTGCCGAGGGTCACCGACATATACTTTTCAAAATTATTTGGAATACATTTTATCACGTTATTCAATTTTAGTTTAGCTTTAATGTTTTCATCACCAAAAGCTTCTACAATTATGTGACTGTCATAGCCACGAAAGTTATGTAAAACTACGGGAATAAAATCTGGAGCATGAAATTTCAAATTGCAACTGTTATGAGCTGCTCCGCGATATTGGCCGGTCAAATGACAGTGATCTCGCACCTTGGAGCCCCCCAGCAACTGTTCGCAAATATGACAATTAACTGCCTCATCAAAGTCGAGTTGTTGTTTAGACGTTATTCTGATCGGAGCTGTTCTAAGTAATCTGTTAGAAATTGTATTAACTTCGTCTATTAAATTTTTTAGTAACCACACGGCAGGATTTTCACCTCTATATAACCTTATCGGAGATGAAAATTTATCGCTGGCGCAACAAACTACTTTATAAGCTACACCACAAGGAATATGCTGTTGTATTTTTCTGGTACTTGATTTGTTCGGATTATTTTCAGCTCCAGCTACGGGAACGAGTAGACACTCGAAATCGGCGTAAATAACAAAAGGAATATTTAGTTTATGATTATAATTTTTAAATTTTAATATTTTTTCTTTTTCGCTAGGCATAGTTATTTTTTGAACGTTAACGCAGTATTTGAGATGCTCCTGCAGTCTTTCATTGCTAGTAAAGCCGTGCAGACATCTATAACAGAAGTATTTCTTGTTTTTGTTTTTACTGTACTGTCCGCCAACTAATCCGTTAAAGTTTTTTATCCAACAGTAATGTCCCTGAAAAAATAATAAATTTATTGTCTTTTGCGAAGCATTTTCTGAGATATATCTAGGGTAAACATTTTCCTTTTCGTCTAGTCCGAAAACATTTACTGAGATACCGTTTTGTTTTTCGAACTTTGGTATATGATTTTCTGCTACTGGAAAGTTGATGCCATCAAAATTTAGTTCGTTCTTGTGCGGAAAATACTTGTTGACGCGATCGGAATTTTGTTCTTTGGGAAACATCGCGGAAAGAATAGACCACTGGAAACATTTATCGTCGTTGTTTTTGACATTTATACAGCACTTTTTGTTCTTAATTTTTTGAGGAAGATCGACGTACAAATTACCGCGAAGTACGTTATATTTTGCTGTGTGAAATAAAACTGCTTTTATCATTTCGAATTTCCAACCTGACCCTGACGAAGTAAATTCTTCTAGTTTTTTGTTTATTTCTTGATGTATTTCATCGGCGACTATGGCAATGTTTGTTCCAGTTAATATCTTCCTCGATTTAGCTGTTAAATAGGGCTCCGAGATTTCGCTGTCAAAACTTTTTGTTTTAAAAATTACGTCAAGTACATCTTCGACTGCTTGTAACTTTGATAAAATCGTATGATACTGGACTATGAGTTTGATACTTTTATGAGCCGCAAGGTCTCGAGCTATAACGGGTTGTAAAAGATGATATAAATTTGTAGAGCTAAAATTAGCTAATATGGTCTGATCGTCGAGTTTGTAACTGTTATCATAGCCTGAAAATGCCGAAGCAATTTTTTCGGATTTGATAATGCTCTTTTTGGCAATGTCTCGCAATTTCAACATTATATGTAATAGTAATATTGCTTATTTAATTGAAATTTTTTAATTTTTTTAATTAGAGATATGAAAAAATTTTGTATATATATAATGACAGAAATCTTGAGATATCTACCACTGACAGCGGAAGAGCAAGAGATGTATCATGTACATCCTAAATATAACTTATATGCTGGAAATGCATTAGGTTCTGTTATCAACATAGCAACCAAAAGAGCTATTGGCGTACCAACAACACCAGCTGGTGTATTAATTTCAGTAAAGGGCGATAATGCAGAAAGAACTGAAATGTTTAGAAAAGATTTTATTTATACTTTATTTGTCGGTGATATTCCAGAAGGACAGCGAGTATACAGAGCAAATGACGCAGTTGCTGATGATAATATCGAAAATTTAGGCTTACAAGATGAATTTCAACATCACCCAATATTTAACCTATACGAAGCAAATGATAAGGGAATTATTAGACATAGAAGAACAAAAAAAGTTGTTGGAAATTTAGATAAAGATGGTTATTTACATGTGATGGTGCGTGGATCAAACACTAATCAAGTTAATTATAAGTCGCATCGTTTTGTGTTTGAAACTTTTAATGGCGGTATTCCAAATAGTTTAGTTATTGATCATATTAATAAAATTAAAACAGATAATCGTTTGGAAAATTTAGATTTGGTCACGTCAAAAGAAAATAATAGAAGAGGAGATACTGGTGGTGCTAGGAGTGCTAGACAAGTAATTTCAATAAATTTAGAATCTAGCAAAGAAATAAAATTTAAATCAATAACAGCTGCTGGAAAATATCATAAAATTGATGCACGTGCAATAAAATTTGTCGCCGACGGCAAAACAAAATCAGCAACTTCTATGATAACATTTGATCAGTTTAGTTTCAGATACGATAACTAATAATATTTTCCAACTCATTCCGAGAAAGACAATTATGACCAAATTCCATTATGTCATCGCGATTTAATCGTAACGTCATTATTTTATTTATATCAAGTTTTATTTTATCCGCTGCTGTTAACAAAAATTTATCATATTCGCCCAATGTTATCATAACATCAACAAAATAAAAATTATATCCCAGCAAGCAATTTCGAACTGCTTCGGCTAATTCTTTTTTGTTTAGTTTATTAACTCTACAATGATATTTTATTTCCATATTATATATTAATTAGATAAAAAGATTATTATCGTAATGAGCTTAATCGAGAGACTGGCTCAACTTTACTCGGAAGATTTTGTTCCAGTTCCTAATGTTACATTAAAAAATATCACCGACGACAGATTTGCTGATTATACAGAAAAAGACATTTTGTATAACTATGACGATGACGAAGATGATGTTGTTGTTAGCAAAAAACATTTAAGTAGACCAACAACTGGTCGATATGATGTTAAGTACCACATTGTCAAAAAAATATTAAAATTTAATTTTAACGTTGCCGAGCACCAAATATCTTGGCAACTTATAAGGCCCTTTCTAAACGTAAAAGTACCGGGACAACAAAGAATCATAAAATACGATTTCATTTTTGTTAAAATATTTAATTTAATGCCAGTCGATGATGCGAGAAAATTACACTTAATTTCTTTATGTAAACCAGTAAAATGTAGATCAGTACTAAGAAAATACGAGCAAATTTATAATAATATTATTCAGTCGCAGTCGATGCAATCGCAGTCGATGAAGTCGCAGTCGATGCAATCGACTTAGTTGGTACCCAACTATTAAATTTATCGCTATATCCGCGCCATTTAACTAAACTTTTGTTGCCGCGCTTTCTAATAACTTTTTCAATAACAAATATATCTTGTTCTGTTTTCTGAAGTTCTTGTTCGTAAAAACTGCCAGTTATAGGTTCTCCTAGCAAATCTTTTAACGAGTATGTAACTGGTATTGTTAAAAGCACTTTATCAACAACAAATACTTCTTCGCTCCAGTTCGGAGTAAATCCCTTTTCAAACGTTTTTTTCGTCAATGAAATTCTAACTTTATCGCCAACTTTAAATTTGTGTCTTCGGTACATGTTTTCATTAGTTAGTATTGGATTTGCAATCGCGTCGTTTGGTGACATTTTAGTGGTTCGGTGTTTTGTGTTATTATATTCGTCAACAATTTTCTGTAAGTTATCGATGTATTTATTCGTGTTTTTAGCTGTCAAATACGTATGAATTTTTTCGTTAAGCGTGCGATTAAATCGCTCGACAATGACGCTTTTTCCCTCATTTCCAGTAACGTATTTTTTAATGTTATTTTGTTCCAAAAACTGCTCGAACTTTTTGTTAAAAAACTCTGCTCCGTGATCGGTCCAGATTCTATTCGGCTTTCTTTCTGTAGTTGTTATTATGTGCTTTAGCGCGTCAGTCATCGATGTCCCTGTTTTATCCGAAACCGGTACGCTAAAAGCATATTTACTGAAAACATCGACAACATTGAACAAGTATTTCTTTGGAGCGCCATCAGCGCCAACGTTAAATTGAGCTAGATTTGACATATCAACTAAATCTATCGCCCAAATGTCATCAACGGCATTTGCTACAACCTTGCGTCGCGGAAACTTTTTTTTTTAGGTCTGTATAGTTCGACTGCAAGCGACGTTGTCGCTGGGTCATCATATAAGTCTCTACCGAGACCAAGTTTATATTTTGCTCTAATAATACCCTGTACCAGCCTTCGGTCAACACGCTCTCGCATATTTACTGGTTTCATTTCGCGAAGTTCGTCTAACATTACTTTATCGCAGCTGTGTTTTGTTTCGCCACTAGGAAGATCAATATCTCTGTAGCAGATATCATGACGCATTGCTATTGCGTCAACCTGATTGTAAGGCTCCTGCCCTGGCAGCGGATTATCATTTTCGTCAAGTTGCTCATCAAGCGGATTCCACGGGCCAGTATATTTATGGCCTGGCAATGTCCATCCGCCTTTCGTTTTCGGCAGCTTGCCAATTAATTTATGTATATCTATACCCGTTCCAATTATTTCTCTGTTATTGCATTTCTGGCAATATGTAACAATTTTATTTTGCTCGAGACATAAATCTCTATCAGCGTTGCAGTTGCACGTCATTATTTATTTAGTCGTCTACTAAAATAACGTCAGGACAACCAGCCCCGGACTTTGTTGCTGGCAAAAACATACTTTTTCTTTTTCCACAAATTGCGCAAATACTTTTCAGCATTATTCTATTATTCTTCGTTTTTTCCGTTTTTTCGTCTTTATTTTCTGTTTTAGTTTTACACTTGAGACAATATGTTGACATTGTTATATTCCTTGATTATATCAAGGAGTTTATACAAAATTAATCGCGATCTCATCATTGGCGTGAGAGGGTTGTTTGTCAAATTGCAAAATAAACTTTAAAAAATCTGGATTTTTGGTCATCTGTTTAATGAACATTATGCAATAATATCCACAAGCGGAAGTTCCAACTGGTTGAATCTGATTAGACGAATAATTTATTATTTTGTTTTTACTCATATATCTTTTTACCGCGACACTTGGTGGAATTCCGAACGAGTCGAAATAGTTGTTATCAAAAACAACTACCCAATGTGTACCAGATCCGTCATTAAAATCTTGTATATTTATAACACAAGAACCTGGCGACGATGCAATCGCCGCAAGTTCATCTTTGGAATAAACTCCGTGGAAATTTTTTACTTTTTTAAGTTCTTCAAGTATATCAAATTTACTTAACGCAGGCGACGAAGTCGGCGGCGACGTTATCTCCTTGTTCCTGGCACCATTAATCCTCTTCCTCGTCCTAACAGACCCGGCAGTAGACTTCCCGCTAATCCTGCCAGTAATGGGGCTATTGGAAGAAATCCACCTTGTGTCTTTTTTTTTTCGTCGTCGTTTTTCTTTTCGTCGTTGTCTTTTTTCGCACAGTTTTTCGTTTAGGCATTATATTTAATCTTTAGACAAAAATTTTCTTTATTCCACTACCTTTAACTGCCTTTTCTGATGCGCCAGATACTGCTCCTGACGCTGCTGCTAGCCCTAATGTACCAAGTACTGGCAAAATTTTAGGTAGTAATGTTTTGGCTATTACTGATAGTGCCGGACCGAAGAAACCGCCATGTTTTGACATCGCAGTTATTTGTGCAGCGCTTAAATTTAAAACGAAAGGTTTTTTGCGATCGTATTTATTTGCTTGATTTTTGGTTAGCAATAATTTTGTTAAAGTCCCCAAAGCACTCGGGTTGACCTTCAATGAAACCGGCCTCCGCTTCGCAACAGCAGTTGCTAATTTTTTAACTTGGCCATCAGTTAAATGCATTTCTTTTATAATATATTTTGTCATCTTATATAACGATTACAGATTAAACTTGTATTGTCTTTTTACCTCCAACAGAGTCGATTGTAACAAATCTGTCGCTTAACACTAATGCATATACGTTTAATGCCGCTGCTGGAGCGGCTCCGAGCGTCCAAGTGATTTCAATATCAGCTGTGCTGTCCACAGCTCGCTCGCTATGTTTACTAACATCAAAGTAAAATATTGGATATAGTATACGAAATTCCTCTACTGATATCTGAGTCCCATCTCCAGTATCTTGATATTTCTGCATTGAGTCGAGCAGGTTCATGTAAGGTCTAGTAATGTTTTTATTGGCGTCATCTGCAAAATTGCATTCGATCGCTCGTTCTGGATATTGTTTTGAATTTATTCTGGCATATATTCGTTTAACATCAGCGTTATCAAACACTCCATTATTTTGTAGTTGGCTTCCACGTCGAGCTTGTTGCTGGAATACAACGAATAACTGACGCGGTAGCTGTTCACTCGATGTTGTTGTGACTCGCCATGTGTAGTCGGTGGTATTCGGAACTGCTGTTTGATATATTTTATGTTGTTGAAAATGAATTTTATTCGTGCGTTTTTCCAGCATACTATCTAATTCTAATGCTTTAGTGACTGACGGAGTTATTCGTGGCATCCACAGCGCAAGTTTGTTTATGACAAATTGTGCATCAGCCCCAACAGATCTGATCATTTTGTTCTGCTCGATCTAAAATAAGCGTATGTTTAACTCCACGAAATACTTTATTATAGTCTCTGCAAAAGCCAAATATTGTACTTAGCGGCAACATCATTGTAATTTGACGTGATGCTGCAGCAAGTGTCTTTCTCTTAGCATGACCTTCATTATAACGTCTATTTCTTACGTTAAATGTTGGGTTATTATTAACTAAATTATTAATCAAAGTTAACATTGCAGTACCATCATCGGCTGCTCCTGGCGGTGTTATACCAAGATTATTACAAGCAGCAGTAAGTGAGACTCTTGTAGCGTCTGCATTAGCGTCCGCAGCTGGTGCGGCTATACCAAAATTGGCAGCATTAGCGATAAGAAAATCTCTCACAGTTGCAGCTCTTGCAGCGGCATCAGCTCCAACAAGTAATGCTCTTATTAAAATAAATTCTCCAGACCCTGCACCAGCATTTCCAGTATCTTTAAACCACATCATATTTGTTGCAGTTGATTTGGAGTAATCATCGGAAAACGAAATAATGTTTAAGACTGTACTTGCAACTTGTAAGTGATTTGAAATATCTTCGACTGTTTGATTAGCCAGCTGATATCGAGCACTTCTAAATAAACACCAACCATTGTTTATAAGAGCTATTTCTAAGTTAGCAGCATTTTCGGCAGGTGGAACAGCTGTTGGCATAATCTGGCCACGAACTTCTAAGATTGCTTTGTGAGGCAGTAGAAATACGTCCTCATCTCGTGTATTAAATGTTCTAACGCCAGATTTATTGGGTTAGTTAGAATTTTCATCAAGATATTC
>JAECUM010009752.1:0-13413 GCA_016617855.1 Megalonaias nervosa | reverse complement strand
CTTAATAATGACTAGAACTTATATATGCTTCTGAATTAAAGTATTATGATTACTTACAAAGAACATCAACCTGTATTTGATTTGTGTTCATGCCTGTCTGTTGTCCCCCAACTGTTGGTGTCATTGTGTTTTGGGCTGTACATGTGTAGGTTCCACTTTTGTTTCTTGACACAGAACTGAAGTACAATCTGGATGGCACCGAACTCTCCCCACTGGGGGACCAGAAGACATGGTAAGGAGATGGATTACTGCTGGCCTGACAGGTCACATTGAGGGGATGGTTCTCGATCACCTTGTATGAGCTGTTCATTCCCCATATGTATGGGGGATCTAGAAATATAATAATAATAATAATAATAATAATAATAATAATGATAATAATAATAATAATAATAATAATAATAATAATAATGTGGACTTTGTACAGTGCCAGATCTCTGCAAGCTCTAAGCACTTTACACTATTACATAACAAAAACCCATACACAATAACAAGATTACGAAAATAATGATTCAAGTAGCCATGTTTTGAACGTTTCTAAGTTTCTGCAGTAGATACTGAGACAAACCAGATAGATGCAAATTACAATTGTCCAGTCTTGAAATTAATAATGAACACATAAGTGTTTTAGGGGCATCAACTTCAGTTTTATCATCGTTCATCTGCAGGCTGTTCTATGTCATCCATAACTTCACATAGGAACTGTACCTCTCTATGCCTTGGATGGTAACCTCAGTTTCAGTTAGACAGCTAGATTTGCATATTTGAGTGTAATCAGCATACAGTTCGTGAGACACTGGATGTCTATCTGTGACACTTGAGAGTGGTGGAGTGTATGGATGGAAGAGAATGGGCCAAGAACAAAGCCCTGTGGAACACCAAAACATAGAGAAACTGGGCTAGAATGTTTTCCATTTACCGTCACAATTTGTGTCCTGCTGAATAAGTAAGACTTGAACCACTGTAAGGCTGTATCTTGAATACTAAATACATGCTGGAGATGGTGAAGTAATTTATCATGGACTATTGTATCAAATGCTGCAGAAAAATCAAGGAGGTGAGCACTCTATTCTTTCTACTAGCCATAACAGAGAGATTGTTTCTTGACATTAAGCTGAAGTACAACATGGATAGTAGAGAACTCTCCCCAATGGGAAGCCAGGTGATGTGATCAAGCAGTGGTTTACTAATGGCCTGACAGGACACACTGAGGGATTGGTACTCAATTACATTGTATGAGCTGTTCATTCCCAATATGTATGGGGGATCTGGAAATATATATTTTGTCTGATGCAAAGCAGAAGTTAAAATAATTTGTTCAGTTCACCAAACAAGCAATGGCACTGAACTATAGTTCATTCCACACAACATCGTGTCTGTTTCTCATTGCAGTTTCACATCAGCATCTAAAAGTGTAGCTAATGTTACTGAATTCATCTCGAGTTCAAATGATTTAAACATAATTCATACTGACATACAGTACAACCCCATTCATTCAATATATGCTGTAAAAAAGACTGGTCTGTGTGTATGTAATCTGCCATGTCTGTCCTTTGTTCTGGAAAAGTCAATTTTTGATACTGCTAAGAGAGCTAGTCATTTGTTAATAAACAATTGAGTCTCCCACAGATCATTAAAGAATCAAAATTTTTTTTATGTAAACAGACCACCTTGTTTTATAATGTACTGAATGAGACGTGTTGTACTGAATGTTGATTTGAACTGTGTTTAAATACTTCGTGTGCAAAACAAATTACATTTAGTTACCATTAGCTACATTTAATGATGCTAACCTAAATATACACTGAAGTAGGGTGGAGATGCAGATATCATTCGCAATGCTGGGTGGAACAAATTATATTTGTTTTATTCAATGATTAAGTAGAAGTCACACTGAAATTTACTTTCAAAATAGTCAAAATGACATTTTATGAAGCATGATGCCACAAAATGTAGGTCATGACATGACAGAAAACAGCCGGTAACAATGTATGTAGTTATTCTTGAGTAAAGCCAATTTTAATAATGTAATCTGTTGATAATTGCTCTTGCTTTTTGGACCGGAACATTTTCAAGGCAGACAAACTACATATGATATCATTGAAAATGGATATCAATAATAGCAACAATTCAGAAGGATTAAAATTATCAATTACAGGAATGTAAGAAATTCATTTAAAACTGATTAAAGATCAGCTCAGTAACAAGTGCAAAATTTGCGCTTTTGCTGAATTTATGACTTTAATGATAAACAGCTATATATTCCAATATTAATTAAAATCAGATAAAACTATGAACCACAGAGAGGCAAAAAGCCCAGCCAATCAGATGGAAGATCACTCTTTTAATATGCATTGATCTCAACAAAACAATTTATTGCACATAAAATGGACACAAAAAGAACTAGCAAGAGACTACTACTTATTCAAACCCAGCTAACGTATTGATGAGATTACAGTTTTTGCATACATCCCCATTTGTTTCTACCCCACCCCACCCCCAACTCAATAACAAAAACTTCTTTAAGTGATAAAAAGTGCACAGAGCTTAGTGAATCATTCATTGATTTATAATTTCTAACCTAACTGTGCCCAGAGTGGTCTTAACACTGGCATCGTCTGCTCGATCCATGCTTAACGGAGTTTCCATGCTAACACAGCACCATATTGTGCACAGTATGAGCGAGTCTATTTTCCTCAAACAACTGATTGACATAGTTCATCATATTTGCTAACTGATGGATAATTCCGTAAACTACCGTAAGGTTCAGAGTTTAGAATTATATTCCTTTGCACACATGGACAAAGAAATTACGCCGCTTGTTAAATCTACATGCAAAGCAAATTTGTAGTAGTCCTTCTTTTCCTTTGCTTAGTTCAACAGTGTAAATATTGGAAGCAGACGACATAGTATTTTTCTTTTATGTACATACATGTGTAGCCGTGTAAATTCCCCCTTGCTAAAAATGGACTTGTCCAGAAACTAGAAATGACTGCCAAGCAAGGTCATCTTTTACACTGAAAACTTCCATCTGGAATGAAATTCGCAAATGATATAGTTGTTAGGGCCCCCTGATCTTAATCGGGTTTGAAATTATAAATCAATGAACGAACTGACCAAAATCTGTGCATCTTTTATCTCTTTTGTGCATTTCGTTTTTTAAATCGGTAGAGGGGTACAAATAAATGGGGAGGCATATTCAGTCTATAATTATAAACTATACCCACCAGGATTGAGTTTCTAACATGATTAGTAATTAGTTCCATGAAGGTAGAAAGTACAAGAATAGAAACTGTATCTGACTTTTGAAGCTATTTATTTTCACGATCTTCATTATAGAGCACTGTTACAGGAGAAATCACATGTCTCTCTTTTAGCCACTGCAAAATTTCAACGAGAGACTACTGAGTGTTCAAGACAAGGTGAAATAAAGAGGAAGTGTGTACTTCCAAAATGACTACAGAATAGTCCTACCATTATATAGATATCACTTTCAACTTCTTCCAAGATGGCATTACCATATTTGTCATCCATATGCTCCAGAACCAATTTCACTTAATTGTTTCCCTCAGGATATTCTCCAAGGCTTCTGGGACTGGTCAGGAAGTTGTGCAGTGATAGAAGCCACACCTCGCATCCCAATTTCACAGGGAAATGCCCCCTCCCCCCACCAAAAAAATAATAGAAAGCTCTTGGACTGTACTTCACCTCTTGGCTGACCTGTGCTCTACGGCTTGAGGAGTTGGCAGCATGAATGCCTTACTTAGATACATGTAGCTATAAACATTATCTTCTGAAAGTTATTACAAGGTCCACACTACCTGAAACAAGGCAGAGAACCTGTAGGTCATAAAATAATTAGATGGTTGTCACCATTAGCATAGCTGCCAACCTCCCGAGTACACAAATACTGATTTCTTATGACAAAAATACTGATTTTCAGGACCAAATACTGATTTGTAAACTTTTAATTCATATGGAGCTATTTACATTATATACAACCATCAGTAAACGTAGGACAGTGCCTTACATAATTATTTAATGTTAATAATGCATGTGCTGCACACTTGCATCTACGTGACGGGCACCCCGTTCCACTCAGGTGCCCATTCAGAAGGAGCAAGAATGCTACACACTCTGACACAAGCTGTTTATAGGAGCCTTTTCCACACTTTTTTTTTCAATCATTATCGATTCTAATGTACCATCTGTCATTGACGATCTGAATTTTGTGTGATTTTCTTACTGCACTGTTTTCGTTCTAGCATACAAGTAATCCTTTGTGATTTTACTGTCTGGAAAACATGCAAAATAAATCGCCAACAACACTAGTAACTGAAAGAGGAAGGTTCATTTCTAAAAGAAATTTAATAAACTGAATTTTGATTGAATTACATCAAGGTTCTCTCTGGTATCTATATAAATACAAATTCAGGCTGAGTTGCGCATGATGAAGCAGCAAGATGATGTTTATTAGCTTTTTCGTGCTCTTGTATTTCATATGTGCCTCCATGCTCAATAGCGAAATCACATTACAGAATTTGCAAAACATAAAGTTTCCTCCTTTACTAGATGGTTTCACAAATCCAAACAAGACGGCACAATTGTCCTTCCAGTTCTGTTTTCTTGTCCTTCCTGGAGAAAATTCTGAATATTCTGCTTTCCTATTCAACATGATTAGAAGCTGAATATTACGATGATGAAATACGGTGATAGCGGTAACTGTTTGCGAAATCCAATATGGCAGATAAAGACAGGCATGGTAGCCTCGATTTCAAATGAGCCAATCATATTGTAGAACTGTATTCCTATATCCATGCAATACATTTATATCAAAATGGAACTGAGTGCCCATTCTAAACTGAAAATTGGAGCGAAATATTTTATTGTTTTATTTAAATTAGTAAAAGTTGTTTTTTTTAAACAAACATACACCTGTATTCAGGCCCAAAATACAGGACAAATACGGAAAAAACAGGACACTTGGCAGCTATGTCATTGTGGCAGATGAATAATGATTATTACCATTGTGACAGATGAAGAATGATAATTACCACTGTGGTAGATGAATAATGATCATTACCATTGTGGCAGATTAAGAATGACCATTATCATTCTGGCAGATGAAGAACGATCATTATAATTGTGGCTGATGAAGAATGTCCATTACCATTGTGGTAGATGAAGGATGATCATTACCATTGTGGTAGATAAATAATGATCATTAATATTGTGGCAAATTAAGAATGACCATTATCGCTCCAGCAAATGAAGAATGATCATTATAACTGTGGCTGATGAAGAACGATTATTAACACAATGACCATTACCATTGTGGCAGACGAATACTGATCATTATCACTGTGGCTGATGAAGAATGATTACTAGCATTATGGCAGATTAAGACTGATGATTACCTTTGTGGCAGATGAAGAATGATCATTACCACATTGACAGATGAAGAATGATCATTATCACTGTGGCAGATGAAGAATGATCATTATCACTGTGGCAGATGAAGAATGATCATTACCAATACTGAGATAATTCAACAAGATCTTGAGTGAAGTTTCAACAATTGTATCAGCCAGTCTTTAGGTGTGCAAACTTAAACTCTAATACAATTTCATCACCTTTAAACCCTCCAATGCACTACTGAGAGTAGCAAAGTCATCAGTAACTACAAGTTAAGATTGTTTTCCACTGTCCCACACATTTTGAAGACAGAAATGAGCATCTTTTTATTTAATGTGTGGTTGCAATTAAGCGACTGTGTGCATATGTTTATGTGGTGATGAAATATCAACTTAAAATTTACCAGCAGTTTTTGTATGAAAGAGATTTGCTTTCTTTAAATTTTGTATCATTTTTATAGGCTTATATAAGTAAATACCATATTCAAAATTTACAATGTCAGTAATCTGAATATGCACACCTCACCCCACTTTTAAAGACTCATGTTGGCAGGTATGGTAATGGAAAAAAATTACAAATATTTTCAAATAACTTCCTCATCCTATCAGTACCTGTCACTAATCCTCCATAGGGCCGCAGGTGGCTGAGTGGTCTAAGGCATTCACCTTCACAGATCAATTGCATCTCACTTATATCTGTGTGGGTTTAAGTCTCAGCTAGCCATTACAGATATCTTATAAAGCTTGCCGGTAATTTCCCTTGGGTCAGTGTTTTTTTGGGGGGTTCCTCCTCTACCATATTATGCTGGCTGCCATATACAGGCTGTGTGTGAGGAAAATGGTATTAAACCAACAAAACCAAAACAAAGTTGTTCTCACCACATGTACACAAACACACACACACACACACACACACACACACACACAGACACACACACTTCCAATCTTTACAACATGAAAGTTAATTTATGCTACATGTGGGTCCAACTGACAGGAGAATCTTCAAAATTCAGTGCTTATTAATAACTGCAACCAACCCATCTTGTAAAACTGAATTAAAGTATTATTAATACTTACACAGAACATCAACCTGTATCTGACTTGTGTTCATGCCTGACTGTTGTCCTCCAACTGTTGGTGTCATGGTATTTTGGGCTGTACAGCTGTAAGTCCCACTTTTGTTCCTTGACACATAGCTAACGTATAGCATGGAAGTTACTGAACCTTCACCATTAGGAGTCCAATATATCTGGTCAGGTGGTGGATTACTACTGACCCGACAGGTCACATTGAGGGGTTGGTACTCTATCACCTTGTATGGGCTGGTCAGCCCCTGTATCAATGGAGGATCTAGAAACAAAAATTATTCTCTTCTATAAATACCAAGCAAACAAGATGTCAGTGTGAACTAAATCCAAATCATAATAAACATTCATACAAAGTTTCATGAAGATATCTCAAAATGGTTTGGAAGGTATTAACTGTCAAGAATGTAAGGGAGAAACAGATGGACATTTTTGCTTTTGTATTTTAAATTGGAAGAATATTTCAAAGGCTAATAAGAATCCATTCTTTAGAAGACTTATTGTCTAGCAACAATACAAGAGTTTACCAAGTTTCATGAATATACCTCGATCTGTGAAGGAGATATATGTAAATACAATTTTCTACATGGGGAAATAATAAAAAAAATTACACAGCTGAATCATACATGACACAATCTCTTGTCATGAGCATACCCAACACATATCTAAAACATAATGTACAGAAAAACATTTGGTAACAGGAAGAGTGATGTATAATATAATGCACTCCATCAATGGCAGCCATATCAAAATATCTTTGTATCTACACAGGTTTTATAAACTGAACAGAACAAAAAAAAAAAAAAGAAACAAACAAGAAGAGGCCCAAATGAGGACAGAATTGCTCACTTGCTGAAATGTAAACAGACTAGTCTTCCAAGTGGTCTTTGTTAGTTTGATGAGTTTGACTTGCTAAATTATGTTTAAATTCTGCTGAGCAGATTTTACATTTTTCATTCTGAACACTTCTTTTGTACTTGTGATAGAACATTTAGGGTCATTTGGAACTTAATTCATAAAACGCTAAGTTCCTCTTCAATTTTCACTTTTTAAGTAAAATAAATTACTTGTTGATTTTTACTTCCATTGTTGGTTTCACTTCATTATGTTACTTAGTTCAAGATCATAGAGTTGTAACATCTATCAACAGATTGTCCATAATCTGAATTTTGCAAAAACAATTTTACTGCTATTAAAATATTTTCTTTAAAATTTAAATTGACATTGATTCTGAATTTTCTTTGTACTTGGTAAAGATTTTAATTTCACATATTTGAGAAATCTTTCGTGAAGCTGTTAAACATTCATTTTATCATATAAAGTGGAGAATATTGTTTTAAATCCTATCCACGAAGGGTTAGACTCTTTTAAAAGGAATAGTTACTTGAGCTAGCAAGACATGACCTTTATGAAGCAAAAGCATCTTTAACAAAACAAGCTATAACAAGCTTTCAATCTTCCCACAAGGCCTTCATCTGAGAAATTTCATCAGATGAAGCCCTTGTAATACAGTCAAAAGTTAACAAGTCATATTTGATTTTGATACAGAAAGTTTTATATTCTTAGTTTCATTAACTGTAATTGTCTGTAGCAGGTAATAATATCCATTCTAGACTTCCGATTCTGGATTTGATGGAAAATAAATTTTTGCTTTCTAATGCATTGGGTTTGATTAGTAAGTCTATATGTGGTTTTGATATGAAATTAAAGGAATTACAGTTAAAAAACAAAATGCAAGTACCAAGAGTCCAATGACATGAAGAAAGGCAGATGCAGAGATTGAAGAGAGAGAAATGCATAGAGAGAGACAGAGAGAGAGAGGGTATAAGGGAAATACAATATATATTAAAAGAATTACAACTGGCAAGTGGAAAACATCCCCCTTTGCATACAAGTTCAGGTTTTATGTTACCATAAATAGTAGGTTACTACATACATGTGACAAAACCATAATCTCAAACCTGTAGATTTCAAAATTCTGATCAGTAGATAGGCTTCTTATCCATTAGATTTTTATTGGCATACATTTTACACTCTTCAAGGGATTGAAAACAAAATAAGTCAGTTTTATTTGTCATAATATGTATTCCCTTCACAGCATAATAAAACAAAGTTTTGAATAAAAACTGATTTAGATTCTGATGTTACAATAATTAATGAGTCAGTACATTGTCAATTAATGAAAAACAGAGTTGTTTATCTTATAGTTCATTGCAAAGACTCTTAATAACATCCAATAGAATTTTAAGTTTCTTTCACACGGTTACTGCTGGTAACCACTGATGACATTCACTGTGATTATTATGCTTCCCACTTGACAGGATCTCAATAATTCTCTTGTCCAGATTTCCCCTTGAATCACTTTGTATTTCACAAAAAATGGATAATTCCTCTCTGTATCAGTATTAGAATGTTGTAACAAGAGGACAAGTATGTTCAGCCTTCAATGAAGTTCTAACTTCAGAGTAATGGTGCAAAATGTTTTAGAGAAAATTTCACAGTATATTCTTTCGTGGTCAGCGTGACATAAAAACTCTAAAATTAACGAATGGGATAGCCTCGAGATAAACTTGATAGCTAGTGACAATTAACATCTGTTTGGGGTATGAACTGAATTTTAATTAGGTCAGTTAGGAACACAAGTCCAGTGTTAATATAAGGTCAAAATGACACTTGTTGAGACAAACCCAGGACAAATTTATGGAAGTTGGGGCCATTTGAACCAGGTGCCAAACAATGATATTTTCCAGTATAGTTATTTATAAAGGCAGACTAGAAAGAATTATCCTGACTTCTATGGGAGTGATAAAAATCTTCGGCAGTTAAAGTAGTAAACCTGATTGGCTAGACGGAATTCAAGGTTTTAAATTAATCTCCCTGCATTAGGCAGTCCCCTGCATTAGGCAGTCCAAATTTTTCTGCTGAAAGGGAAGGAATTGAAACATGCCTTTGTTGTTATCCGTATGCTGGGGAAAAATAGTTTGTATTCTGAATTTGTGAAATTTGGGGGGAAAATTACTTCAGTATTCTCTTATCAGGGTTTATTGGGTGTGCCATAATAGCAGTTAGGTCTTGTTTTGTATGTAATATTTAAGCTGAAATTTAGGGAGAAATTCAGGCTTGTACTGCCAGTTCATTGTTTTGTGACAACTTTTTAACACAATTCAAAAAGTTGGCACTTGCTCATCAGATAGCCAGATACCAATGGGCTAACAGCTTCTCGGAGTTCTTGAAGCGAGCCACAAAAAATGTCTGCCACAATATGACATAAAATGACATAGATGACTATGATGCCTGAAAAAAGCACAGTCACGGTACTATGAGCTGTTGGCTGAATGTTCCAGAAAACTCTTCAAAGAGTTATCAGACATGCAGTTTCATGCAAGTGTACATATCCTTTTTGACAAGTCGATCACAATGACATGTACAGCATTAACGTATTAGGGCATATGTGATGAGATGTTGAAAGAAGAAGTTTTAAGTACATATTGGAAAGATTTAGCTATGTTCCTAGCAGAGCACTGGGCTCAAAAATTTTTTCTTTTAGACACAGGCCCAGGGCTGGTAACTTAAAAAACTCACAAGCCCTGACTGAAATTCCACAAGCCTGGATTCCAGTTTCCAGATGCCCAAAATTTCCCCTTTTTTAACACCGTCTCAAATGTTGCAATAGTTACAATTCGAATAAAAATTCAATAGGGTTTAAAGGGGTTTAAAGATAATTCAAGTGTAATTAACGTTCATCACTACACTCACAAGGGACTGGATGGACCTGGTATTCAAATTTCTCTGTTGGATTCTCTGAGTGGATCCTGGTTAGAACTGAGTTGATGTATGTTGATGTGCTGCTTGCAATATGTGCAAAGAATTAACAGACCCCCATTATGTGTTTTATTTAATATATATATATATATATATATATATATATATATATATATATATATATATATATATATATATATACATATATATATATATATATATATATATATATTTAATTTTTTTTTTTTCTTTATTTTTTCTGGCATACTTCACAAAGTAAAACTCTATCAACCAAGAGTACTGAAAGTTATTTTTGTTGGGCTTTGCTGATAGTTAATTGCTTCTAAATCGGCTTCAAAAATTAATTATTCTTGAACACTATTCTGACAAATGAGATGATCATGCTTTGCATTCTATATATGCAGTAAAACCAGACCTCAAAGAAACTCTGCTGCTATTCACAATGTTGTCAAAAATACAACATGACTTAATGAATCTTAAATAACTAAGTCCATAATTGACAAATTCATCCAAAATTCTGGAGAAATTATAAAATTAATATATATCTCCTGTATGTGATAACTCCAAATTCAGCTGAGGCTGCTGATAATTCCTTTAGAAAGGCTTGTAATGTTTGGGAAGTAAATCTGTACATGTTTCAACAAGATGAAGCTTGTGGCTTAATAACTGGGGTGGTGAGGGGATTTAGTGGAAAGGAGTTATTGCCATCTGTCTATATGAAATAATCAGGAATAACTTTTCAGGTCTTTTTAGTAGGGCTTGATTCAGGAGGGCACTGAACACTAAATAACCGCTGCAAAAGAACAGCATACACTGAGCATATATGAAGGTCTGTCACATATATTTGTGGAAGCAGCCCAAAGTGGGACATCAGACCTGGGATGAGGGATGAGGGATGAGGGATGAGGGCAATAGCAGCAGATAAGTATTACATCATTAAAATGGGGCCCCGAGTGGACGAGTGGTCTAAAGCGCTCTTCGTTACGGATCACTGCCATCTCACCTCTGTCTGCGTGGGTTTGAGTCTAGGATTCGGCGAATGTGGATATGTGAGAAAGCTTGCCAGTAGCTTCTCGTGGGTCGGTTGTTCTTACCGGGGATTTCCCGGTTTCTTCCTCCACCATTAATACTGGCCGCCATGTATAGCCTATCATGTACTGAAAAATGGCGTTAAGCCCCACAACAACAACAACAACAACAACATCATTAAAATTAGTTTTACACCCCCCACCCCCAAAGTACGTTTTGATGTCAGTTATTATCTTACATACTGATAGTATGCAGCTGAATTACACTGTTTGATGGGAGGTCTGATGATCCCAAATGCTCAAGCAAAAAAAAAAAAAAAAAAAATCCAACAAAATAAAAACAAACACAAAGAATACTCACCCTGGAGATTGCTGCTGGATCACGGCTACTTTTTGAATGGACTAACAAGTAAAGGTAAACAGAGGAGAAAGCTGTGTGAGAGTGCTAAAATGCATCTCTCATCACATCCTCCAAAGATGAACTAGTTAGATAAGCCCAAAAGGTAGCAATGGCATGAACCTTGTGGGCTTTAATTTTCATAAACGACATGTCCCTAACAGTAAAGACTTGGTAAGCTCTCTTCATAGTTAATAGAAAGTTTATAGAAATAGTGGGCTCTAAAATATGGTGAACCTTTAGTGGACAGGAAATAACATTTCCTACTCTCCCTTGTCCCTTTTCGAGGCTGCCAAGCAAAAACAGAGAGTCTAACTGGAAATAAAAGTCAATCTTGGTCATCTCCACCACAGATATGACTGAGACAAGAGTGAAGGAACTGAAGGAAGCATGCAAAGGTTTATAGGTGGTTTATTTATATCTGTGGGATGATGTGTAGGGAAGAAACAGAAAGTTCCTCCTCTGAGATAAGTCCTAGGATGGTCAACCAGTTGATCAAGAAGATTGTTGAACAGTTGGATCACAGAGGGCAATCAAACTGAGCTGCGCCATGGAGTGCTGACTTTGTGAAGGACCTGTGCGATCATCCTGATTGATCGGAAGGTACAACTGAACAGATGATTCTACCTCCCGCTGAAGGCATCTACTGCCCAGGCTGTCTGGTCAGGGAATTGGGAAACATACATGGGGAGCTTGTTGTTCAGTTTGAAGGCAAACAAGATCACCAATGGTGTTCCCCCAAAAATGGAACAAGGAGTATGCTATGGATTGGTGGACAGACTTTTCCATAATAACAATCTTCCCTTTCTTTGACATACTGTCTACCAAATATTTGACCTGCTGAAAATGTGGCATACCCAAATATTCCTTCCAAAGCAGTCCAGCAAAGGAGGTTCCAAACCTCTATGCAGAGAGAATGTGTACCTCCTTGTCTCCTAAGTACACTACAACTGATGTATTATCATCAGAGACAATTATGTAGCAACCTCTTATTTGACTAAAAGCACTGCCCTCATTTCCAAATTGTTGATGTGTAAGGCCGGTTCTGAGACCATAAACGGCACAGCTCTGAATTGGATTTGTCTTTTAACACCCTCTCTACTGCACCCTTCTGGAGAAGGTAATGGACCTCTTCCTTCAAGTGGGCCAGACTTAACTGAGATAACCAAATGGAGGACCTTGCTGGAGCAAGAGGTTCCCAGGACCGAGACTGGTAATTATCTCTTATGATCGATAGAAAGGATCCAAACACAGAATGTTACACCTTTCAAAGCATATGAAGAGATTTAATCTGGTCCTTCAAATCAATCCTGACTATCAAAAGAAGGGATGAGCCCTCTTAAAAGTTTCAGCCTCCAAGTATGCAGCTCTCATAAGGCTATTACTGTGGTCTAATAAGACCTTGATAGTGTCCAGTGCCACATCCCTGCACTGTGATGTTTAGTTGTGATGTTCTGCTGACATGTTATGGCCAAGGACAATGCATGCCTTGAAGTTTTTCATACTGATATGTATATTTAATTTAATTATTTGTTAGTTTAAAAAATAAAAATAAATTTATTTCATTACATGCAATTGTAATGTAACATTGTATGCTGGACTTCAATTTGTCTAAACTTGAGTTCATTTATGCTTGACCTGATTGAATTTTTTTATTTTTTTTTTATTTCATTCATGTGAACAACTAATACATAGCCAAATTATCC